>CM055955.1:82939382-82971906 GCA_029490685.1 Schizonepeta tenuifolia | reverse complement strand
TCCTACTTTTTCACTTTTATTTTTTTCTCTCTTTTTTTCTCTCTCTTCTTCCCACACCTCACGTGTTTCTCTCTCTTTTTTTTTCTCTGTCTTCTTCCTCCCTCAGCTCAACTTGTCTGATCTCCCCATCTTTTTTCTCCATCATCGTCGCCGTCGTCTCTGTTGTCGCCGTAGCCGCTGCTTTTTTGGTCGCGATGTTGCTTCTTCGTCGTCGTCTATCTCTCTTGCATTTTTGCTGCGATTTTGCAACTTTTTTCTCCGTCGTCGTCGCCGTCGCTGCTTCTTTTTTTGGTCGTGGCGTTGCTTCATTGTCGTCGTCGTCTATCTCTCTTGTGTTATTGCTGTGATTTTGCAGTAATTTAGTTGCGATTTGTGGGGAATTTGTTGAATTTGTTTTTTTTTCTAGAATTTTGTTGCGATTTTGCTGTATTTTATGCTTAAATTTTCGTTTAGAAAGTCTTACGTGTGTTCGATTGTAATTTTTCGGTGATTTTTGGTTGTGGCATCATAGCTATGGAGGTAATTTTCTGGCGACTGAATTCTGGTTTTCGATTTCGAGTTCTGGTCTGAGTTGGTACGTTTTTACAATTGCGTACGTATTGATAAATACGTACTGCGTACCTTAATTTATTTTCTTGGTACGTAGTACGTATTTATGAATGTGTACCAAGTTTACTTTGTATACAGTACATATTTATTAATGCGTACTAGGTTTCATCTATATATTATGATGCAGGTATGGCCATCTTCTTTAGTGGTTGCGCATGGAGGATACTAGAAAGCGAACATTTATGAGGGTGGTAGGAAAGAGTATATTCTTATACCACCTAGTGGTATAAGCTTTGAATCTTTATTAGCAAAGCTTGAATTTAGAATGAAGAAGGATAAGAGTATCTATATGTTTGATATAGATGGTTTAGTGTAGTAACCTAGTGGTGAAACTATGAGAATGAAGATTACAGATGATTTCGAGTTGTCTTATTTGATGGATGTGTTGAAGTTTCCTACTGTATATGTGACTATTTCTCCCACGATTGATGAATCTCATAATAGGAGGAGTCCTTTAATTGATGGTGGTGTGCAGAATGAAGATCAGAACAATTTTGATGTTGCTTGTGAAGAGTTGGGTTTTGATGGCATTGGTGAGAATGATGACCATGATGTTGGTAATAGCAATGTGGATGGTAATAGCAATGTGGGTAATGAAAATAGTGTAGGACAGCGTTTGTGGGTTATTCCCGGTGTAACCCAGCAAGCATCTCTTCCGTTGGAAGAAGTAGCGGCACCGGTTGTGCGTGTGGATGAGCTTGTTCAGGGTGGCACTTTTGTCGGAAAGAAGAAAATGAAGTCAGCTCTTGGTTTATATCACATGAAAAAGCATGTCGAGTGTAAAACAGTTCGATCAGACAAGGTTTACTACTATTTGAGATTCAAACTGGTAGAACGATGTGAGTTTGAGATGCGAGCAAGTGCAACATCTAATTTGTTGCGCATCAATCTCTTCACTCATCACTCTTGTGCGGATGATTTAAGATATCACCCTGATCCTAAGGTTTCGTCTAGAGTTGTTGCTGCACACCTTGGCCCAAATTTTGGGGAAGATGGTTCGTATCTTAGGCTAAAGGATATTCAATCACAAATACGAAGGGAATTTGGTGTGAATGTAAAATATTCTACTGCTTTGGCTAGTAAGCTGATGCGTCTTCGACTTTTGGGCCGTTTGGCCCTATTTTTCCTATCTTTTTGTGTCTGTAGTGTCTGTATAGGGAAGAAAGCAGGTGTTCATGGAAGGAAGCTCAGTCCGAGGCATACAGAGAAAAGATGGTCAGAACAAGCAGTATTGAAGCAGTTTCAATCCATTGCATGAATCTGATTCTCCCAGGAGAAGAACAGTACCCTGGCGTGAGGCTAACCAATGCATACAGCCCGTATGACCACTACCGAGATCAGCAGCCAGCCACCAAAGCCAAATAAAGAAAGATACGTGGAAGAGATTTGCACGTTATTCTGCCGAGCGCCTGTGTGAAGAAGGATCTGGAAGCCAGTTAATCACCCTCAATCAATCAATCGGTGATTGCCAATTATCAATCTGATCAATCAAGGATAAATCAAGATCGAGCTAAACATGGAAGCAATCAATCACACTGATATGGTCTACCAGAGGAGGATATTGACGACTACAGTCTCAGCTATAAAAGTCCAGCAAGTGTGGCTGGCAAAAAGTTGGTTACCCCTAGTATTCGATAACACTCCGCTCAAGATACACTTTTACTTTCAGTTCATTTATATTTTCCGCACAAAACAATTTACCAGCTTTCATTTTAATTCCATTGTGAAGAACAAATTCAAAGCAGTTTGTCTTAGGTATTATCTTAATTTCAGTACTTCGTATTTTATGTTATTCATGTGTTTATTTACTTTCGTTAATATGCATTTCAATATGTGTGAGTAGTCCCCTTTGGTGAGATGTGGGTGGGGAAATGATTAAGTGTTGATAGGTGAAATATTTGAGAGGCATTTGTGCCTTCGGTTGGATCCAGTGGTTCTGGAGAGATCTGAGCAGAATTCATGATCCAGCGTTAAATCCGAATTTGCAGCTTAGAGGTCTAGTGATGAGATTAAGATCCAAGAAGCTGCAAGGTTATTTCCAGTGCTATGTTCAGAAGAAGTTGGAGGACGATGGAGCTGAATCCCGACAGTTGAAGTTGGTGAATTTTATGAGCATCGAGGAGGGCAACTAGGCCGCTTGATTTAATTATTTTATCCAACTCTACATTTTGTTTTATTCAATTTTTAATTAGAGCCCAACTACTGTAATTCGTTTAGGCGTATTGGGCCAATGGTTTTATTTATTTTATAAGTTTAGCCTAGTTCGAAATTTCCAAGCCCAATACTTGTTAATTTCGAAACCTAGCTTAGGAACTAGTCTAGTATTTATATTATTTTCAGATTTATTGTTCATAGACTTGTTTGAATGAAAAATTGATTTGTTTTCAGCATTGTCTCACGTGTTTTACAAAGCACACAAACCCTAGTTCTTGGCAGGATTCAATTTTGGCATATAGTTCGTTCGTGATCTTGTGTGGGTCTCGGGTTAACTACGCCGCTGGAGAATTGCTTCCATGATACGTGTTTCAATCGTTCGTCGATTCGGGGTCCGAATTGAGGTAAATCTCCAAACTGTCTTGTTTCTTGTTCTCGTTTTCCATCCGCCAACTTTACCTTTGTCTTCTTTTCACCATCCTACTTCCTTCAAATATATTCCAGCCTTTCCTCAACTTCATCGCACCACCAATAATCCTAAATCGAATCCAATTTGGGGCACCGTGTGTTTTTGAGTTTCTACTCGTGCGAATTTGCTGATTTTCGGATATGTTGTTCGTGACTGCAATTTTTAATTCGTGTTAAAATTTGAGCTAAATCGGAGTTGATTTGCTATAGATTCCAATCGTGTTATTTTCTAGGGTTTTAATCGATAGATTGGTCTTGGTTCTGTGTTTTGTTTTGTTCCTTGCTCAATTTTCATTTTAGATCAGTATAATAAGTGTCTTAACCTCTAATAGTTCAGTTTGTAATTAGATTGAATCAACTTTCGGCTGACGTGTGTTCGAGTCTTGCTTTCGCATGTTCGTTGGCCGTATCATAAATTTGGTATCAGAGCCACGTCAGCTTGCTGGTCGTGGTTCAATCCAAAACTGTGGTGTGACATACTAGGGGCAAAAAGGCTCGATCTCTTCCTCTTTTTTTTTCTTTTTTTTTATAATATGATCGATCCTTTTTGCCCCTAGTATGTCACACCACAGTTTTGGATTGAACCACGACCAGCAAGCTGACGTGGCTCTGATACCAAATTTATGATACGGCCAACGAACATGCGAAAGCAAGACTCGAACACACGTCAGCCGAAAAGTTGATTCAATCTAATTACAAACTGAACTATTAGAGGTTAAGACACTTATTATACTGATCTAAAATGAAAATTGAGCAAGGAACAAAACAAAACACAGAACCAAGACCAATCTATCGATTAAAACCCTAGAAAATAACACGATTGGAATCTATAGCAAATCAACTCCGATTTAGCTCAAATTTTAACACGAATTAAAAATTGCAGTCACGAACAACATATCCGAAAATCAGCAAATTCGCACGAGTAGAACTCAAAACACACGGTGCCCCAAATTGGATTCGATTTAGGATTATTGGTGGTGCGATGAAGTTGAGGAAAGGCTGGAATATATTTGAAGGAAGTAGGATGGTGAAAAGAAGACAAAGGTAAAGTTGGCGGATGGAAAACGAGAACAAGAAACAAGACAGTTTGGAGATTTACCTCAATTCGGACCCCGAATCGACGAACGATTGAAACACGTATCATGGAAGCAATTCTCCAGCGGCGTAGTTAACCCGAGACCCACACAAGATCACGAACGAACTATATGCCAAAATTGAATCCTGCCAAGAACTAGGGTTTGTGTGCTTTGTAAAACACGTGAGACAATGCTGAAAACAAATCAATTTTTCATTCAAACAAGTCTATGAACAATAAATCTGAAAATAATATAAATACTAGACTAGTTCCTAAGCTAGGTTTCGAAATTAACAAGTATTGGGCTTGGAAATTTCGAACTAGGCTAAACTTATAAAATAAATAAAACCATTGGCCCAATACGCCTAAACGAATTACAGTAGTTGGGCTCTAATTAAAAATTGAATAAAACAAAATGTAGAGTGGATAAAATAATTAAATCAAGCGGCCTAGTTGCCCTCCTCGATGCTCATAAAATTCACCAACTTCAACTGTCGGGATTCAGCTCCATCGTCCTCCAACTTCTTCTGAACATAGCACTGGAAATAACCTTGCAGCTTCTTGGATCTTAATCTCATCACTAGACCTCTAAGCTGCAAATTCGGATTTAACGCTGGATCATGAATTCTGCTCAGATCTCTCCAGAACCACTGGATCCAACCGAAGGCACAAATGCCTCTCAAATATTTCACCTATCAACACTTAATCATTTCCCCCACCCACATCTCACCAAAGGGGACTACTCACACATATTGAAATGCATATTAACGAAAGTAAATAAACACATGAATAACATAAAATACGAAGTACTGAAATTAAGATAATACCTAAGACAAACTGCTTTGAATTTGTTCTTCACAATGGAATTAAAATGAAAGCTGGTAAATTGTTTTGTGCGGAAAATATAAATGAACTGAAAGTAAAAGTGTATCTTGAGCGGAGTGTTATCGAATACTAGGGGTAACCAACTTTTTGCCAGCCACACTTGCTGGACTTTTATAGCTGAGACTGTAGTCGTCAATATCCTCCTCTGGTAGACCATATCAGTGTGATTGATTGCTTCCATGTTTAGCTCGATCTTGATTTATCCTTGATTGATCAGATTGATAATTGGCAATCACCGATTGATTGATTGAGGGTGATTAACTGGCTTCCAGATCCTTCTTCACACAGGCGCTCGGCAGAATAACGTGCAAATCTCTTCCACGTATCTTTCTTTATTTGGCTTTGGTGGCTGGCTGCTGATCTCGGTAGTGGTCATACGGGCTGTATGCATTGGTTAGCCTCACGCCAGGGTACTGTTCTTCTCCTGGGAGAATCAGATTCATGCAATGGATTGAAACTGCTTCAATACTGCTTGTTCTGACCATCTTTTCTCTGTATGCCTCGGACTGAGCTTCCTTCCATGAACACCTGCTTTCTTCCCTATACAGACACTACAGACACAAAAAGATAGGAAAAATAGGGCCAAACGGCCCAAAAGTCGAAGACGCATCAGCTTACTAGCCAAAGCAGTAGAATATTTTACATTCACACCAAATTCCCTTCGTATTTGTGATTGAATATCCTTTAGCCTAAGATACGAACCATCTTCCCCAAAATTTGGGCCAAGGTGTGCAGCAACAACTCTAGACGAAACCTTAGGATCAGGGTGATATCTTAAATCATCCGCACAAGAGTGATGAGTGAAGAGATTGATGCGCAACAAATTAGATGTTGCACTTGCTCGCATCTCAAACTCACATCGTTCTACCAGTTTGAATCTCAAATAGTAGTAAACCTTGTCTGATCGAACTGTTTTACACTCGACATGCTTTTTCATGTGATATAAACCAAGAGCTGACTTCATTTTCTTCTTTCCGACAAAAGTGCCACCCTGAACAAGCTCATCCACACGCACAACCGGTGCCGCTACTTCTTCCAACGGAAGAGATGCTTGCTGGGTTACACCGGGAATAACCCACAAACGCTGTCCTACACTATTTTCATTACCCACATTGCTATTACCATCCACATTGCTATTACCAACATCATGGTCATCATTCTCACCAATGCATCAAAACCCAACTCTTCACAAGCAACATCAAAATTGTTCTGATCTTCATTCTGCACACCACCATCAATTAAAGGACTCCTCCTATTATGAGATTCATCAATCGTGGGAGAAATAGTCACATATACAGTAGGAAACTTCAACACATCCATCAAATAAGACAACTCGAAATCATCTGTAATCTTCATTCTCATAGTTTCACCACTAGGTTACTACACTAAACCATCTATATCAAACATATAGATACTCTTATCCTTCTTCATTCTAAATTCAAGCTTTGCTAATAAAGATTCAAAGCTTATACCACTAGGTGGTATAAGAATATACTCTTTCCTACCACCCTCATAAATGTTCGCTTTCTAGTATCCTCCATGCGCAACCACTAAAGAAGATGGCCATACCTGCATCATAATATATAGATGAAACCTAGTACGCATTAATAAATATGTACTGTATACAAAGTAAACTTGGTACACATTCATAAATACGTACTACGTACCAAGAAAATAAATTAAGGTACGCAGTACGTATTTATCAATACGTACGCAATTGTAAAACGTACCAACTCAGACCAGAACTCGAAATCGAAAACCAGAATTCAGTCGCCAGAAAATTACCTCCATAGCTATGATGCCACAACCAAAAATCACCGAAAAATTACAATCGAACACACGTAAGACTTTCTAAACGAAAATTTAAGCATAAAATACAGCAAAATCGCAACAAAATTCTAGAAAAAAAAACAAATTCAACAAATTCCCCACAAATCGCAACTAAATTACTGCAAAATCACAGCAATAACACAAGAGAGATAGACGACGACGACAATGAAGCAACGCCACGACCAAAAAAAGAAGCAGCGACGGCGACGACGACGGAGAAAAAAAGTTGCAAAATCGCAGCAAAAATGCAAGAGAGATAGACGACGACGAAGAAGCAACATCGCGACCAAAAAAGCAGCGGCTACGGCGACAACAGAGACGACGGCGACGATGATGGAGAAAAAAGATGGGGAGATCAGACAAGTTGAGCTGAGGGAGGAAGAAGACAGAGAAAAAAAAAGAGAGAGAAACACGTGAGGTGTGGGAAGAAGAGAGAGAAAAAAAGAGAGAAAAAATAAAAGTGAAAAAGTAGGAGATAGAGTGTTCTAATATGGAATAAAGTATAAAACATAAGGGTATAAATATCCAAAAAGTAAACATATGAAAAAATTTGATAAAAATTGAACTAGTGACGTTTTTTGAAATTACCATTAAGCTGATGACATATGAGTGTATTTCCTCTAATTATATCTTTTTGTCCTTTTTTCCATTTTCCTCACTTAGCTTTGAGGTTTGAACTGGGATCATTTTTTTAAGGATTCAACTAGGATATTTTCAAGAAGGCACAAAGTAAAAAATTATGTCATATCAACTAATATGGTGCTCTAAATTCTTAACCGTTTAAAAAAACCAATTAGTGTTTGTGTTTACAATTTTTCTATGACAAATGTTTGGGTACAACGGTCGTATACTATATATCTATTTTTTTTTTCCTATTAGAGTACATCATGTTTGACTTTTCAATTCATTATTCACGCTACTGTTATTGTTCATCACACGCGCGCAGCATTGTTCATCCACTGTTCATTTTTTTTTTTAACAGATTTCTTTTTTCCCTCTTTCTTCTCTTATTCTTTTCTTTTTCATTTATTTATTTGAAAAACAAACATTTACCATGATTGAAAAATATAAATAATTCAAAGTAAGGATTGTCGTTAAGAAAAATAATTATTGATGCGAAGAAATGTAATGTTTCACAATCATTACTTTTCTTAACGACAATGTTTACTTTTATTCACGACAAATTGTATTTTTAGTAATTCGCTTATGTAAACATTGTTGTTGAAAAAAATAATTATTAATATGAAGAAATGTAATGTTTCACAATCATTACTTTTCTTAACGATAATGTTTACTTTTATTCACGACAAATTCTACTTTTATTAATTCGGTTAAATAAACATTGCTGTAAAAAAAGTACTCATTGATATGAAGAAAAATAATGTTTCACAAATATTACTTTTCTTCACAACGATGTTTACTTTTATTTACGACAACGTGTAATTTAATTAATTCGGTCAAGTAATTATTGTGGTGATGAAAAGTAATTATTAATATGAAGAAAGGTAATTTTTACAATCATTACTTTTAGCAATTCGGTCAAGTAACTATTGTCGTAAGAAAAAATAATTATTCATATAAAGAAATGAAATGTTTCAATCATGTTAAATGTTTGTTTTTCAAATAAATAAATTAAAAAGAAATAAGAGAAGAAAGAAGAAAAAAGAAATCTGGAAATTAAAAAAACAATGAACAATGAATAGTGAACAGTGTCGCGCGTGGCGCGATGAACAATAACAGCATGTGCTATGAACAGTAACATCCACGTGAACAAAACCGTTGAATAGTCAAACATGGTGTGCTATAATAGGACAAAAAGTGGTTATATATTATACAACCGACTCACCAGAACACGCCTATTTTTTTATTGGCATCTTCAAATGCTTATTTGTTTTTCAATTTTTATGTGTTGAACCAAATTCAAATTATAAATTTTAAAATTATGTGATCTATGAATCTCATTTTGAATTTATATACTTATGCGTATCTTTTTTATTTTTTTGGAGAACCAGAAACTTCATTCATACGAAATACATTATACATAATGGCTAATATGAGCCGGATCTTCATTACAATAAATCTCGTCAAGACCTCTTGCCATGTAATGAGCTGCATAATATGTGGTATCTTTTTCGCGAGCTTGTGTATGTCCTTCACAATGACCCAATCAAATTCCCCTAGTGAAGAATTCACCTCTAATTGCTTGGATTAATCCTTGATTATCACTCCCCACTACCACATGATCAAAGGCTTTTCAGTTAACACTGTCAGTGCAAATTTGACAGCCAATCGTTTCAGTAGCATGCTACTACATGATGCCCGAACCTCCTTATTCGCAGCAAGAATCACTTCACCATCTACGTGCCTCAAGACAAAACCCAATCAAACTCTCATCAAACTTGTTGGAAAAAATATATGAGGTGTGTGAAATGTGTACGAAAATGAAAGATAGAAAACGAAATGAATCGAGGCTAGTGCTAGGCACTATCTCTATAAGACAATATTGCTCCACTATTGTGCACGCGGTCTACAGTAATTGCCTCCAAGATACAACGGTTCGGACGAACTTGAGACGTTGCACCACGTGTCGAAGTTCCAACGAACTACTCGATACTCGGGACGAGTACTCGATCCTAGAGTCAACTATATATGAAATGTATGTATGCAAACTCGATGCAGGTATTTTTTGAAGTCGGATTCTCTGGGCTATTTATAGGCAAAAGGTGCCCATTCCGAACGGGTGCCTACATGGCGGTTTTGGGCGTCAATCAACCAGAGGCCGCCACGTGGCGCTGGTGAAGGGGTGTCTCGTGTGGAGTCGACACGTGGCGGAGGAGTTGGTTCGGTTAGAACCGACACCAACTGCGAAACCGCACTGTGCGGACGACCGCACCAAACGCGTCCTTATCCATACGAACCTCCGTGTAACCGCCTCTCCGTGCGCACGAGTCACGTGTGTTCGAGTCCCTTAGCCAAAATAACTTTGGCTCCTCAATCGCTCGCAAAGTGCAAAGTGCGCTTCAAAGCGCCCATTGCGACAAGTGCGACGTGCACGTGCTCGTCGCCGTCCTCGTAGGAATCATGGTCAAGCACAAAACGTGCCAACACTT
This sequence comes from Schizonepeta tenuifolia, assembly GCA_029490685.1. Taxonomy (NCBI): domain Eukaryota; kingdom Viridiplantae; phylum Streptophyta; class Magnoliopsida; order Lamiales; family Lamiaceae; genus Schizonepeta; species Schizonepeta tenuifolia. The sequence goes on along the minus strand of CM055955.1, from coordinate 82,961,775 downwards.
GAGCCACTAAGGTGCACCATAAGGTTCACACATGGATATACTCCCTTATAGTGTTGCTCCTTATATATAGCACAAAACTTCCTTAATTTTCCGATGTGAGACAAGTAGTAGAAAGCACACAATTCTAGTTTCAAGTAGCCATGTTTATGTATTACTTGCTCATTCATTCCTTAATGTAATTGAACAAATAAATACATTAAATCATAGTGCTCAACGTAAATTTCATTTCTACCATTAATTTTCATATATTCCTCATGAATTTAATGCTATAAGTGACCAAATTCCAACATAACTTAAGACTGCAATTTTCGAGTCTAATTTCAACCAACCAGAAATCAGCGGATCCAAGATCTAGGATCATTTCTCCTTGATTGAACATGTGTAGTTTGCGAATCCTGGAATTACTTTACCTTCTCCCAACATCTCTGAATATACATGAAAATAATTCCTCATGGTTCCACTCTTTGCCTTCCATAGAAATTTTATTTCTCAAATCCTACTAAAAAATTATTTTACTACTACATGTTATCGTTTCAAACACGTAAAATAATGCCCGCTAATTACGCAAATCTTATTAAATTCATTTAAATATTAAAATAATAAAGAATAAGTTGTAACAATACTTGATTTTTCGTCTTAATATAAAACTTTAAAAATTATAATTTAAACATTAACAATGAATAGTATAAATAAAAAAATTTCAACATTATATTTAAGTATAAATTTGAAAATTATATCATCTACGAAGCCCGTTTAAAATTTATATATTTTTACCTTGTACACAATCCAAACCTGATTAGAAAGTGATTCGTTAGGTCCTCAATCCCTACATTAATATTCGCTAATTATCTAAACACATTTATATTAATAAAAAATATAATGATCAAATATAGGTTAATATGATAGTTGTTTATCCATCTCAATTAATTAATTTAAACATTAGATATAAGATTTAATACTTAATATTATCATAAGATTAAAAAATTGAGAAAATTAATGTAGGTTGATAAATATCGTATGAAGTACAGATACGAATACGAATATTAAATACGGAAACGATATGACACAAAAATACGTTAATTTTCAAAAATTAAGATACGTTGAAAATATGTTTATAATTATGTATAATATTTTTATATTTTAATAATGAAATCAAACATTTATACAGCGGTGTAGAAAGAATTAACGTAGCATGTACCAAGAAAAAACAAAAGATTACTGAAACATCAATTGCAAATATCCACTAACTATAAACTTTACAAGTATTATTTAAATTTTCAAACTCAAAATTATTAAATTAAATATTTCAGCCATCACAAATTTACAATTAACAATACCTACACCACAGCCCTTAAACCATTACACCCCACCGCCTCCTCCACTACATACTCAAAATAAATTTATCAAATTCATCTCCAAATCAACTTAACCCATTCATTCCTCAACTACAAATCGTGATACCAATGAACCTAAAACCTATTTTCGAACCATATGGGTAGCACCCGGAGGCGTCTAGCTTGAATGGTGACGACTGCGAGAATTGAGGCGAGGGAGAGGTATTGATTTTTATTTGTGCACAGAACTTGGATTAGAAATACACATGATCTATAACCATTTATTGTGAAATACGTATTTTGACCGAATCTTTTTTGTATTTAATTTTGAAAGATAATAGAAATAAAATATATTAAAAATATGTTTTAAATACGTATTTCATACATATTTTTTATATATTCGCATCTAAAACCTTTTCTCGAAATACGGTGACCTCTAGGAGCGTATTTATGCGTCATAGTTAATATCCAATCCTATTTAAATTTTATACTCCTAGATACTAAGTACCAGTTCTACATCTAATTAAAAAGTGATTTTACATCACGTCCCAAACCCATAGTACGATTTATTATTCCAAAAAATAAATACATACGTCTATATCATAAATGTTAATTAGCTGGATATTAAACAAAACAAAGGAGCCCATAATTAAGTACTTCACGCCAACTATCACATAAACTGGAATTGAGTTCTAGAATCACTTATCTTTCTCATCCCCAAGCCAAATTTCACACATATCATGCACATTATAAGGAGATTACATGGATATTCCAATATTCGTGTTAAATTAGTTACCAATTATTGGAAGTCAACTAAATAATATCACAAAAATATAAATAAATTGCAATCTAATGTCAAATACAATATAACTTGCCTCAATGCAACTGTAATCATTGTCGAAGATACAAATTTGTTCGTAGAATTGCTTGAACCTTGAATAGAAAAAAAAAGAACTTGTGAGTTAGTCTAAATCGTCCAAAATACAAAAAAGAAAAAGAAAAAAAGGGCAAATTTTTACAAAGCAATACATAGAGAGAGATGAAAACAATCGGAATGCTCCAACTCCATAAAATATATGAAAATCATTCAACAATTAGAGCATCCACTACAAGGGTCTTGTTAGACCCCGGGTCTATCACCGAGAAACGTGATTTTAATGATTGGTGGTTTTGAGTAAGACCGAGGTAAAATTTTTCACTATGGCGGGGTTGAGTAAGACCTCGGGGTCTATAATCATTGACAATAATTGAATAGATTTTATTTTATTATTTTTTATTTGTAATAAATAAAATAAAAATACTTAATTAAATTCAAAAATTAAGAAATGACAATTTTATTCAATTAAAAAAGTAAAACATACACCAAATAATAAAATAAAAATACAATAATTAAGAAAAAAAATTACAGTAATTAAGAAAAAAAATTAGGACAACTACTCCCACCCAAACTTTTTTGTAAGTTTGGCGCAGACTTTTTGGTGCGCCGCCAATTGAGCAGGAGTAAAATTCGTAGGCCCACCTCTCCCTGGCTTTAGCCCTCTCCCCCATCAAGTTTTCGGCTACGGATGCCAACTCTGCTCTCGCCGCCGCCTTGTCCTTCCTCCCCTTATTGACAGTTTCCATTCCTTCGGGACGAATTTGCATCGTGTTTGTATCGCTCGCGGATGTCGTGGATATGTTGCCACTAGCAGACGAAGTATAGTCACCGGCTTCATTTATCCCCGTCCGCTTTGGAGCTGTTGTCGTCGCCGGGTTGGAAAAATTCGGGATATTCTTCAAGAGATCCCACGCTGCCCTATAGGGGAAGCTTCTCCTGTACTGGGCAGTGTAACTATCTTCGGTCATCGTGTACAGATCGAGGTTGTTCCGCCCGCTTCCGAGTTGGTCTTCGAGTTTGATGTAGATGGCGGCAAAGTTCTGGATCTGTTTCTTAGGGCGGCCCCAAGCGCACTTCATTGGACCCTTTTCTCTTGGCGCGGCGGGAGCTATGTGCTCGTTGAAGCGAGCACATATTTTTACCCAGAATATCTGGAGGTGGCAGACAGTGGAGAGGGCGGTAACGGAGCTGGTGAAGCCGGCGGAGCCCGGGAGGTCGTGGTGCTGCAGGAAGAGGCAACTCGGCTCGAAGTAGAGGAGGAAGATGATGGAGAGAGCAGCGAATCCGATGGCGTTGATGAAGGAGTGACGACGTGCGGCGACTAGTTTTGAGAGAGAGAAGAGAGATAGTCGAGAGAGAGAAGAGAGATAGAAAAGAGAGAGACAGAAAGAGTGAGAATAACATAAAGAAAGGGTGTGAAAAAGAGTAAGGAGGGGTAGAAATGTCCAAAAGTGACATAATTATAAGAGATTATAAAAGGTGACATAATTTAAAAGTGATAGAGAAGAGGTGCTATTCTTGGGGAATTCCTCAATAAAGAGAAGAAGATGGGATAAGATGAGAAATAGAAAATTAAAGTGAAGATAAAAAAGAGAGGAAGTGCTAAATTTTTAAAAAATAATAAGGGATGCTAAAATTTTAAAAAACTATAAGAAAAGTGCTAGTTTGGAAGATTTTCTCCATTAATTATATTAATCCATTTGAATTTATAAACGTAAGTTGTACAATAGATTATTAATTTCAATAGATATTCAAATCTTACAAAATAAAACATATAGACATGTCGATTAATTTTTGGATAATCCATTAAAAGACAAATACACCGGTTATATACTATACAATCGATTTTACTTGACCCGCTACCCACCCATAAGTCGAGCACATGGGGTACACGCGCCCCGATTTTTTTTTTTAGGTATGTATATTAGTATATTTGTGGATGTTAAATTCCTGATGCGCCGCTAACCCAGCGCGAATGATGATGCCTAGCAAGCCAATGCACCTGGGATCGAATTGTTGGAGTTACAAATCTTTTTTTTTTCTTTCATATTCTGCATAATTTTTGTGCTTTTTTTTATCTTCCTTTTTCACTTCTATTAAATCTTTTTATTTTCCTTTGCTTTCTTTTTTATTCTTAAATTATTTTTTATTTATTTTCACTTATTAATAAAGCAATAAGAATTATTAGTTACTTATTTTTTTACATTTACGTTTCTTTGTTCTTTTCTTTGTTCTTTTCTCTTTGTTTTTAGTTTCTTTTTCCTCTGTTTTTTTTCATTTTTCTTAATTTATTTTCTTAATTACTTTCATTTATTTATAAATTAATAATAATTATTAGCTACTTCTACAACTACTACTTTTGTTCACAACAATGTTCACTTTTATTTACGATAACGTTGTACTTTTAGTTATTTAGTTAAGTAATTATTGTCGTTAAGAAAAGTAACTATTGATATGAAGAAAGGTAATGTTTCACAATCATTACTTTTCTTCACGTTAATATATACTATTATTCACGACAACGTATACTTTTAATTATTTGATAAAATAATTATTATCATGATTAAAAGTAATCATTAACATGAATAAAGGTAATGTTTCAAAAATATTACTTTTCTTCAAGACAATATTTACTTTTATTTACGAGAACTTGTACTTTTAATAATTCGGTCAAGTAATTTTTATCATAATGAAAAATAATCATTGTTATGAACAAATTTAATGTTTCTAAAATATTACTTTTCTTCGCAACATTATTTACTTTTAATCACGACAACTTTTACTTTTAATAATTCGGTCAAGTAATTATTATCGTAATGAAAAATAATCATTGATATGAACAAATGTAATGTTTCAAAAATATTACTTTTCAAATATAATAATTTAAAATAAAATGAAAAATAGGACACAACATAATCAAAGAAATATTAAGAAAAAAATGAAAAAAAAATGAAAATTACTTTAAAAAAGGTAATATGAAGAATAAACAATTAAAAAAATAAAAAAATAGAAACAACAAATAAAATGAATAACAAGTAAGAAACAACATAATGGAGAAGACAAATTAAAGGAAAAAAAAATGAAAAAAGAAAAAAGGAAAAAGACAAAACTAAAAATGAAAAAAAGCTTTAAAAAAGTAAAAGCCCATTACTATAAATAAGAAGATCTACATTGAATTCTACAAAAGAAGCAGTAGCCTAGTGGCTTTGCTGTCCAACTTATCGAGATGTCGCGTGTTCAATTCCCTATTGTGTGTTCAATTCCCTTCAGCAGCAGAGCCCGTCCATTTTTTTTTATTTATTTATTTTTAATAAATGAGCATGAGTTAGCGTCGGGTTTGACCCGACTGACCTGGTTGTATACTATATGTTGGGAAATTTGTTAGTAAGAGTTTTGATGAATTCCAAAACCAACTGACCCCAACCGAGTAGATGTTGCCAGAACCTAATATTAGTAGGTAGGCTCGCTGTTTGAGCATTGTCAAGATTTTTTCTTTTCAGGTCTCCAGCTGAAGATGGCAACAAGGCTTCACTCAGATAGAACATCAGTTGTAAGAAATACAACTGAGCGTTCACTTCATCAGAATGCAAAAAGAGGGAAGACATAAGAACATCACCTGAGCGTTCATCAGATGAGAATCAAGAAGGAGGAAGTTACGTTCAAAGTTCAGATCAATAGTCAAGTATCCAAAAAGGGAAGTCACATTCAAGAGATAGAACATCAGTTGTAAGAAAAACAACTGAGTGTTCATCGGATGAAAAGCAGTATGGGGGAAGAGAACATCAGATGAAAGAAAGCCATCTGAGCGTTCGAACCTAACTGATCAGATACAAGGAAGACAACTGAGTGTTCAGTTTCAGAACATCAGTTGTAGAACTCAACCAAGAAGATCAACAGCTTGAAGATGAAATCAGCTGAGAGTTCAATTGTTAGTTGTCAGATAGAACATCGGCTGAAGAACAAGTTAGTTGAAGATCGAAAGTCTTAACCGGCCACTCCTTGTTGGAAGTCTGTTGTTAAGATTTGAATTTCAAAAAGGAAGTCACGTGAGGGTTTGACCGTTCAGTCATTACCCCATTTGGCACAACACAAGGCTATCTCAGATGGAAAGCAGAAGAGCACAGATGCCATATCGGGAAAGTCTGTAGAAATGAGAGACAAGCCATCGCTTTTAAAGAACAGAGATCAACAGCTCCTCCAACGGCTAGTTGATACTCTCCGCCTATAAATAGAGGCCTTAATTCATTCGAAAAAGACACAAGACGCACACGCGAGAAGAAACCAGAGAGTGAAAGAAAGAGCAATATTCTTCACGAGCTGAACTGAATTTAATCTCTTAGAACATCACTTGTTGAGAGTTCTACAGTTAGTTAGTTTTTGTGTCACTTAGTGAGAGTTCGTAGAGTGTTAGATCATAGCTCACTTCGTGTTCGAGCTTTTAGTTGGAACCCCATTTTCTTTCACCTGAAAAGGTTTAGGATCCTACTCTTCCTGCAACTGAGTAGATAGGTTGTTTAGTACCCGAAAACTAAACTGTAAGGTTGATAAGTACCTGCAAACTTATCCTTAACGGTTGCTCAGCCCGAGTAAGCTGAGTGGTTTGTCCAGAAGTACTTGGACAGAGTTGTGTGGACTCACAACTCCCCGTGGACGTAGGAGGTTTCTCCGAACCACATAAATCTCTGTGTGCTAGTGTTTATTTTGTTTATTTCTTGCATATTCAACTGACCTTCTAACCAGCATACAAACTGATCTTAGCATTATCAACTGTCTTGGTTTTTGACCGACCTTGCACAAAAGAGTGAGTTGTTTTACGAGTTGTTAATTTCCACCACATTCCACACAGCACCACTCTGTTTCACAAGGTGTGAATTCGAGAAAGTTTCTTCAGTGGTCAACTGAACAGATCTATCTTTCACGCTAGTGCATATTTGCTTGCATATTTGTTCTGTTGTTGAGTGCAGATGGACGTGAAGGACAAGATCGTGGTCATGTTCTCGGTAGTAAATTATACATCCTGGAGGACGCGGATGAAGAAAATCCTACTGTCGAAGCATCATAGGATGCAACAAGTACTCTCATCCGGACCGATCGTCATCAAAGAAAGAATCGCTCGCACTCCTACAAATCCCAACGATGGGGATACAGTTGTGGAGTTTGTGGAGAAGCAGCCGGAAGACTACACTCCAGAGGAAGCCAAGGTGAGCCAGTTGGATATCTGGGCTCAAAGCACGATTATGTCCACTGTTGGACAAGATTATCTCCCTTGGATTGAAGAGTGTGAGACTGCTAAAGAAATGTGGGATATCCTGGCATCGCTGAGTGAAGGAAGCGATGAGACGAAGGAGAACAAGTTCTCACATGCATGCCAAGACTTCGAAAACTTTTGTCTGAAGACAGATGAAACAATTGATCAGCTAGAGCTCCAGTTTATGGACATCCTCAGAAGAATCCAGTCCATCCGAAGAGGAAAATACACACTAAGAGAAATCAATCTCAAAGTGTTGCAAGCTCTACCGGCTGAGTGGAATACCTTCACTAATATCCACGAGAGTCGAGCTGATCTTGGTGAAATGAGAACTGAAAGATTGTTCTCAATCTTAAAGGGAAATGAGTATAAGGTGAACCGAAGAAGATCTCAGTCCTCGGTTCAGACGAGTCGACTTGAGGATGTTGGTTCAGCCTCAAAGTCAGTTGCTCTTCGAGCTGACTACTCTAAATCGAGAACATCGAGGCCAACCAGATCAGCTGACACAACTGCAAAGGAGCCAAGCAGAGAGGAACTGCAACAGAACATTGCAGCCCTGTCAAAGAAACTAGCTGACATGGACACTCGGTTCGGGAAATACAAACGATTCTACAAATCAAACCGAACTCGAGACAGTTCAAACCATGTCACCAACGGCTGCTTTGAATGCGGCAAGGAGGGACACTTCAAAGCTGACTGTCCAGACCTCTCAAAGAAAGAGAGAGAAGCGATGAGGGCCAAGCAAGCTGGAAAGAACAAGGCCATGGTAGCAGAAGAAGCAGCTGACGACATGGACATCTTCACTGACACTGAAGATGAGGATGAGCTGACTTCTACCAACAACGCCATCAGTCAGGATCAGAGCCTCATGGCGCTTGGAACCGACCAAGATGATACTGAGGTACACTCTAATCCTGCTAAGTTAAATTTTTCCAATACTTCTAACATGAAGGATCTCTGGACGAAGAGTTGGAACCCTTCTGGAGTGATTTTCAAGAACTCAGTGAGAAACTACATCAGCAATCGGTTGAGTTTAAGAGTCTTCAAGCTCAGTTCGCCAAACTTGAAGATTCCTTAACCGAAAAGGACGATCTGATCAAGAGCCAAACCGAGGAGATGGAGAATCTCAAGAGTCAACTGAACGTGGCTAAGGCTCCAACTGATGAGGAGTTGACGAAGCAGATCAAGGAGCAGCAAGATCAGTTGAAAAATCAAGAGACTCAGATCGACCAGCTGATAAAGAAGTCAGATGGACAAACCGAGCAGATAACTGTCCTCCTCAAGGAGTTGCAAACTGAGAAGGACAATCTAATCAAGCTGTATCAGTCATCCAAGATCATCGAGAATCTTATCAGTTACAGTAGACAGATGGATGACGTGTCAGGACTCGGTTATGATGTGATTAAAGATCGTGGAACTCCTCCAGCAACCTTCGTCAAAGCTGTTGAGGTCAAGGTTGTCGAACCTAACACAGTGGAACCTGAGTCACCACAAAGTAATTCAACCTCCACCTCTCAGCAAGCTCAACCGACCAAGGCAACCACAACTGAGAAAGGAAAAGGAGCAGTAGATGGAGGACAGAATGTTCCATCGATTGGGACATCAACCGAGGGGGAATGTTCCAAAAGTCAAAAGAGGAATCAGAGGCGTCGAAGGCATAATCGCAACCGAACTCAAAATCAGAACCGACCTCTGCATCAACCTCAGAGTCAACATCAGAAAGAATGGAACCAACCGTAGAACCGACAAGGGTTCAATCATCTGAATCAACAGCGGTTCCAACATCAGTTCAACCAAAGGTTCCAACCGAGTCAACCAATGAGGAACAGGTCAAACAACTGGAGATATTCATGCCATAATATGAATCACCAACAGGGCATGAACAGCTACAGACAACACTCAGGGAGTTGGAATCAGAATTAGCCACCAAGATTCCAACATGGCGTCCGACCTCACAGAAAAATTCAACAGGATAAGAATCGCCATCAAAACAGGGGGAAAGCCTCTCCTCCAAAAGCTCAGAATGGGAGAAATCCAACTTCTCCCAAGAAACAGAACATCACTACTAACAACAAGCCTAAGGATAACCGAGGTGTTGTTATAGTGGATGATAAAGGAAAAGTGATCTGGAATGATAAATCCATCCGAGTATATAGAGAAAAGCGACGCACAGTTCCAGAGGGAACTGGCTCTAACCCTCCAGGACCCAACTGAAATTGGGGACCTAAGCGAGTTTCTCTCTGCAGGTACAGGAGAAACAGCTGAGGAAGAATAAGGCGTCTGCAACAATGTGGGTGATGGACAGTGGATGCTCGAAACACATGACGAATCTGGAGGATTTGCTTGGAAGTTTCATGGAGAAAGAAGGACCCTCAGTTACTTTTGGTGATAACTCAAAAGGTTACACCAGAGGTTACGGTACCCTTGAAACCAATCATGTTTCGATTTCTAATGTTTCTTATGTTGATATATTGAAGCATAACTTGCTCTCCATCAGCCAATTCTGTGATAATGGTTTTTCTGTCAAGTTTGATGCACAGGGTTGCAGGGTTAAAAATGTCGGATCAAAGCAGGTGATATTGTTGGGAAATCGATCACCAACCGGGAATGTCTACTACGCTGACTGGAAGAGCAGCCTCCCTGACACCTGCCTGTTATCAAATAGCAGTTCAGATGTGAGCTGGCTGTGGTACAAAAGGCTCAACCATCTGAACTTCAAGACTATGAACCGACTTGCCAGACAAGAACATGCAAGAGGCATACCAAACCGAGTGTTTTCAACAACACATATCTGCAGTGCATACCAGACTCCAACTCAGATTACGGAACAACCACAGTTGGAAGAAAAAGGAAGACGCAACCGAAGATGGTATGAAGTTCATTCCACTGACAACATCATCGGAGATCTAACCGAAGGTGTGCGTACAAGAAGCAGAGTTGCGACACATGTTTCAACCGAGGAAGATTCCAACACTTATACCCAATATGCTGAGGAGTTGGCAGTTCTAGAGGAGTTCGAGCAAGCTGGAGATGTTGCCATGATTTCTTGCTTTGTAGCTGATGGGCCAGAACCGAAGAACGTTGTGGATGCTCTCAACTGTGTTCACTGGACAACAGCCATGCAAGAAGAACTGAATGAGTTTCTTCGCAACTGTGTATGGGAGTTGGTAGAAAGACCAAATGGTGTCAAAGTTATTGGATTAAAATGGATCTTCAAGAACAAGAGAGACGCCATTGGATTCATCGTGAGAAATAAGGCAGGGTTGGTAGCTCAAGGATATTGCCAACAAGAAGGAATCGATTTCAAGGACTCCTTCGCGCCAGTTGCAAGGCTGGAAGCCATCCGAATCTTTCTAGCCTATGCCGCACATCACAAGTTCAAGGTTTATCAAATGGATGTGAAGTGTGCATTTCTCAACGGAGATATCAAGGAAGATGTATACGTTGAACAACCTCCTGGTTTTGAGACTGGAGATGGAAGAGTGTACAAGTTGAAGAAAGCAATTTATGGACTAAAACAAGCACCCAGAGCTTGGTATGACACTCTTTGTGGTTTTCTTCTGAACTCGGATTTCAAACGAGGGTCAGTTGATAAAACACTGTTCACCATAGAAGTTGGAGATGAAATACTTGTTGTGCAAATCTACGTTGACGACATCATATTCGGATCCAAGTCAGAGGAGCTATGCAAGAAGTTCTCAGATCTCATTAAGGAGAAGTTCGAGATGTCAATGATGGGCTAGATGAATTATTTCCTTGGATTACTAGTGAAGCAGTCGCCAGAAGGGATTTTCATCAATCAATCCAAGTATACAAAAGAGCTCATCACCAAGTTCGGATTGCAGACAAGTAAGACCACAAGGATCCCAATGAATACTAACTGGAAGATTGAACCTGGAACTGAAGGAAAGCTCGTGGATGCCAGTAAGTATAGAGGGATCATTGGTTCTTTGCTATATCTGATTGCAGCCGCCGGCCAGACATATCATACGCAGTTGGAGTGTGTGCTCGATTCCAAGTTCAACCAAGGGAAGCACACATGTTAGCAGCAAAGAACATTATCAAGTATCTGAAGGGAACTGTTAATGTTGGGTTGTGGTATCCAACCGACGACAACATTCAGCTGACCAGATACTCAGATGCAGATCTAGCCGGAGATCGGTTGGACAGGAAGTCTACTTCTGGACACTGTCAGTTCATGGGAAGCAAGTTGGTTTCATGGTTCTCCAAGAAACAAGCATGTGTTGCCACTTCTACAACCGAATCAGAGTATATGGCTGCCGGAAGCTGTTGCATGCAAGTGTTATGGCTGAAGCAACAGCTGAGAGATTATGAAGTCGTAACTGGACAGGTTCCCATTCATTGTGATAGCTCAAGTGCCATTGCTATCTCTCTGAATCCTGTTCACCACTCTCGGACAAAGCATATCGACATCCGTCATCATTTTATCCGAGATCATATTGAGAAGAAGGATGTATCCATGGAGAAGATTCCAATTGAGATTCAGAGAGCTGATATCTTCACCAAACCTCTAGCTGAAGCACGGTTCAAGATGCTATGTGACCTCCTTGGACTGTTGGATCCATCAGATGAGGAGTCAACTGGGGAAAAGAGATAGATATCCATCTGAGGGGGAAGCTCAGATGAAGGGGAAATCTCTGATGCGGATCGCCAACTGAAGGAATCAGACGTTAGCTGAACAGACGAACTCGAGTCAGCTGATGGTATGCTGCAACATGGGAACTAAGCTGATTCCAACATCAGCTGGCAGGTAATATTTATGGCTGAAGGTGATATGTTCTTAAATGAGAATGTTTGAAATAAATTCAAACATTCCTGAACTAGTCAGTTACATTAAAAATAGCCATCATGTCGCATTAAATGTAAAGTACGGCTGAACATCCATAGCCTACTTTATAGTGCGACTGGGCTGACAAGATGAACTGTACACCTTCTCACGCGCGGATTGGAACTCGGTGCATGACGTCAAGTCAAAGATAGTCAACAGTCGCGTAATCTTAGCCGTTCATGGATTCGCGCCTTTTAACCCCAGCCGTCGATCTCTACCGAGTCAAAACCTATATAAGGCGGTAAATCAGGAAGAAATCTTCTACTTTCCTCATTCGTGTATATCTAATTTAACTATTCATCGTCTTCCCAATTTTTGCCTAACCCGTTTCTGCAAAAAGATCTTCTTTCCTTTCCTCTATATTTTACTTTGCAGTGATCATAATGGCACCGAAAAGTAAGAGAATGGCATCATCTGGACCATCCCTCGTCCCTACGTCATATGAAGAATCGTTCGATATGCTAGTATCGAAGATACACTTCAAACAGATCCTATCCGACGAGGATCTGGAGTCGCCGGTGTTGGCCCCCCTCGCCAATACTCTCCGTGAGAATGGCCTCCTGGAATGGGCCAAGCTCTGCCCATTCCATCTTCTCAGGCGATAAGTGGGGGAATTTTACGTCAACTTGAAGGCCCCCCTTGAATCTACAGAAGAGTATCTACGGAAGTCTCCTGCCGACAAAGAGATGTTCCGGCCAGGACCATACGTCGTGTCACCTTCCCCATAGACGTGTCCGATGCCCTCCGGTACATCATTCCCGTCAACCACACAGCCACAGAGTTCCTGGAGAATATTACCGACGAGCAGGCGGATGAGTTTCTGCAGAATACTCTGATCGAGCCGGAGAGATTAAGGAGCAACATGCAACGGACGAAGCTGAAGCCAGAACATCGCCTGTTGTTCGATGCTGTGTCGAAGGTAGTGTTCGGTTACAGTGGCGCATTCGGCGACATCAGCCGACCCAAATTGAAGCAGTTGGTGGCCTTGGAGCACCAACACCAGATCAACTGGTTCCAATATTTCTTGAACCAGTTGATGGTGGAGAAGTCGAAGATCACCGAAACGACATCCGAGTCGGGAGAGAAGTTGCTGAGTGTAAAGGGGACACTCAACTTCGGCTGCAAGATCTCTGCCCTCATCTTGCTCGTGACCAAGGACCGCAACATGGTCTGGGAAGACTGCGAGGAGACACCGCTGAAGAAGTTGCTGTTGTTCCCGACAGCCAAGAAAGCACAGGAGGTGCTTAGGAGTGTCTACACTCCTAAGGAAAAGAAGGAGTCTGGAAAGACAGCTGAGTCAACAACTGAGGAGGAACCAGCCGTTGCTCGCCCCGCCAAGTCAAAGCTGCACGCCGACGAGCTGAGTCGGAGAAGGAGTCAGCTGAGGAGCCCTCCAAGAAAAGGTTGAGGGTGAAACTCAAGAAGAAGGTGTTATTGAAGAGCCAGCTGATGAACCAACTGAGTTACCAGCTGTTGAGACAGCTGAGGACCAGTTGATGTACCAGCTAAGGATCCAGCTGAGGCGCAAGCTCCAGCTGAGAGGAGGCACAGGTCGAGTCTGCACCAGCTGAGGAGGAAATGCCAGCTGAGGAGCAAGCTCCTACTGAGGAAGATGCACCAGTTGAGTCGGCACATGCTGAAGAGCCATCTGAGTTGAGCCGCTCAACTGAGGCTGCCATCTATGAGATCGCTCCTCGAGCCCCTGGAGCTGATGAGGTTGAGGGAATGGAGATAGAAGTGACGTCGGATACGTCCTCCTCATCTGAGGACTTTGAAGATGTTCCCACTCCCCCACGGCAGGAGATAATGTCGTACCGCCCCTAGAGCCTCTTGCTCTTTCTACCCCTTCTCAACCAGATATTCCGAGCACTCTGCTCGATGCCAACATCGTGACCGCTCCTTCGGCCGATGTTGAGGAAACCATTGAAACCGCTCTCCCAATGAATCCCAAATTCCGAGCTCTCAGCTCGATGCCGATGTGACCGATTCTTTGGCCAACATCGATGAACCTCTTGAACCTCAGCCATATAATCTCACACCCTCCCCAATAAATGAAGCGGAGGACCTTCAGGCAATTGCGCTGGAGCACGAAGGAAGGGTGGCCTACTGCTTTCAAAAGCTGCTAGGCTTTCCTGAGGCTCGCAACATGCCCATCTTTGCCACTCTGGGAACCGAGCTCTTGTACCAGTTCCACCTGATCTTCAGCCATTGGTACGTTAAAGAAGATACGATCAGGGTGCAGAGCTGGGACAGGCTGAAGTCAGATGAGTCCCGCATCCGAGCCTACTTCAACTATTCCAACTTGGAGGTGGCTTACAACAACCGGATTGCGCTGCTCACTTGTCGGTTGGACCAGAGTCGAGCTGAAGGGACGGACACCGGGGAAGCAGCTGGAAAGAGTGCGTCGACTTTCTAGACAGCATGTTGGTTAAATCAGCTGACTTCCTTGAGGATGTGGATGCGGCCGCCGCAGCAGCGAAAGAAGAAGAAGAACAACTGAAGTTGTACCTGGTCAACAGACAAGTCATGGTCACAGCTGAGCCTCTTGCTCTGATTACTCAAGCCCCTCCAGCTGATCAGCATGCTCCCTCAACTGAAGAAATCTGTGAGCTGGTAGCTGAGAGGGTCAACCAGCTGAGGACTGAACTGCTTGCCAACCTCCAACATAAAAAAGATGACCAGCTGAGGGTGTTGGAAGCACAAGAAGTCAAGAACCAACAACTGGTGGAGGAGAATGTTGAACTGAAGACCAAGCTGAATGATTTCTCCTCCTCCACCAGTCAAGAAGTGTCGGAGTTGAAGTCAACTCTGTTGGGATTGAAGTCGGACTTTGTGATAAAATTATCAAGATAACTCAAGCATGCTCTGGACTTTGTGATAATTCGAAGGAAAAGAGAGAGAGAGAGAGTTAAAACGTACTATAAATTCATGCACCTATTTGATTGGCTTCAATATAATGATATTTATATAAATCGCATAAATAAGTATTTAAAATAAATAAATAACAGATTGTAAATTTGACATCTATCTATCTATCTATCTATCTATGTATATATATTATATAAATGAAAATGACTCTATGTAAAAAAATTCTATGGGCACCTCCTATATTGCTCCATTCCTATTTATCTAAACTCTCAAATTTTCTGAATATAAAATTAATATTTATTATATTAATATTTTATATTATATATAACATGGGAACAAAAATTTAACAAGATCAAATCTTCAAAATCAATATCTATCATATTTTAATATATATTAATTTTATATTTTTTTTAAGGTTTCATAGATACACTTTTAATAAATGAGAGGATAGTTGAAATAACACTTTTCCCCTATGCCTTTTAAATTATAGTACTTTTCATAACTTGTTATAATTATAGCATTTTGTGACTTTTTTACCCTTCATACTAATTGAAAAATACGAAAATACTAAAATCACACAAATTAATTTGGTACTCAAATTATAATATAAAACAGAATTTTATCCTCATTCCCGTTTTTACTCCTAATTTTTTCATCCACCACATTCTCTTCGGTTTTACCGTCCACCATTTTCACTGAACTACTACAGTACATCCAAACATTTCACCATTGCCGTCGTGTAATCGTGTTCTCCAGTCTTCTCCACTCGCCATGGCTACCTGATAGTTAATGTTTTTTTGGATTTAAATATGTATGAGTTCTTATCTACCTACCAAAAGCGACGCACACAACCTTATTACTCTTGAAATCATTCATTTTTTTGTTTCTTCACCTTTCGCGATATATTTAGTTTGAATCGTTAATTTAAAAACTTTTAGATTTTGAAATGGGCACTGAAAACCCTAAGTCTACAACTAACTAACGTAGATCTAGAAGAGAAGGTGTGTCCAGAACATTCTGAAAACGAGGCGGAGTTGGAGGCTGATTTTGAAGATGAAGAGTAAAATTCTGATGGAGATAATGAGGAAGAAGACGAGCCGCCCGGTAAATTTTTTATTTTTTATCTATTTTATTTTTTGGTATATGTTAGTGTTGCTGCTGGCGATGTCAGTGTGGTTTCGAATTATTTTGTGAAGATCTGAAAAATTGATCAGTAACAGAAGGTGCAGTGGTACTTTTTGTTATCCTTACTTCACTACATGTGAATATGTGCTTCGCGTAAGCTAAAGTGTGAAAGTGTGTGTGTGCTTGTAACAAAAAATAAAATGAGCAATAACGAAATTATTATTGTGTCTTTTATAGTTTTTAAGTACTTCACATTTTTATGATGTGATTCTCAAAATATAAAAAGTAAAAGTGAAATCATGTATATGTTAAAGTAAAACATTTTGGAATGAGGAGTCACGGATTTGATACTGTGACCCTTAGTTTTTAGTACGTCACAAAATTTGGGATGTGATTCACAAAATCTGAATAGTGAAAGTAGTTATATGTAAGTAACACATTTACGAATGAGGAGTCACGTATTTGGTACTATGACTCTACTTTTTTAGTACTTCACAAAATTTAGGATGTGATTCACAAAATCTGAATAAGTGAAAGTAGTTATATGTTAATTACCACATTTAGTAAAGAGGACTCACGGATTTGATACTGTGACTTTTGGTTTTTTAGTACTTCACAATATTTAGGATGTGTGTTCACAAAAACTGAAGTGCGAAGTTGGTTATATGTTAAGAAACAAATTTAGAATTGAGGAGTCACTGATTTATTACTGTAACTTTTTTGTTTTTTATTTACTGCAGCAATTATAATGATGTGATTCTCAAAATCTAAAGTATGAAAGTTGTTATATGTTAAGTAACACATTTAGCAATGAGGAGTCACTGGTTTATCATTGTGCCTTTTGTTTTTTCTTACTTCACAACTTTTAGGCTATGATTCACAAAAATGCACAGTGTGAAAAATGGTTATATGTTTAAATAACACATTTGGGAATAAGGAGTAACTGATTTATTACTGTGACTATTGGATTTCATTACTTCACAATTAGGATATTATTCAAACAATCGAAGTGACTACTTGATTAAGTATAAAAATGTACAGTTTCTCTTATTTTTAACTGCTTCCTTCACAGTTTATTTACCTTGTTTGGTGACTTCCAGAATTCGATCATCTTCAGCCCAAAAAATGGCTACTGAAACGATGACGAACATAATAGAAGCAGAGGTGCCCGATCTGCAACAGTCTGGCCATAATTAACAAGGAAATGCAGGGACGAAGATGGACCACCAGAATTTTTTTTAAGTGATTAATTTTTTTTTTTTTTGTTTACTGCACTTGTAATTGTCGTTTTAAATTTTGTGAAACTATACAATATTTTTTGTTAGTAACATTAGATGATTAAGGAGAGTTTAGCGGATGTAGGTATCGTTCAGAAACTAAAATATTGAAGATAAGTAACGAAATTTTATTTGAGACAGAGCTCAATATCACCAAATGCTTGTGACTAAAATTGTGTGAGGCCACAAACGAAATTAAATTTGTGAGTAACATTAGTATATTTTTTACATATTAAAATCACCAAAAAATTAGACAAGAATTTTTCTAATTTTTTTGGTCACTCACAACTTCTTTTTGGTGGTGAGTCACAAATTTTTTTTTGTGACTACCGCCGGCAACGGCAGCGATGGTGGCGGTGGAGCGGTTGTTCCTTCTTTTTGAATCAGTCACATTTATTTTTGGGTGAGTAACAAAATTTTTTTTGTGACCAACGCCGGCGATGGTGTCACAGCCCAAAATCCCGAGGGACGGCAAAGCCGGGGTGTGACTAGGGGTTGGATTAAAGAGGCGGGGAAGAAAGGGGAATTACTGAATAAATGAATAAATTAACATCTATAACCGAGATAAAAATACTATGAACTGATTCTCATTAGACAAAAGAGAGTCAATCTCGAAAGATCGCTCGACAAAGTTGTGATCAGAGAAGACTAGGTTTAAAGTATGAACAATTTAAACCGAAAAGATTAACATTAATAAGAGGGTTATTTTGCAGCGGAAAAACGTAGAATGATATCACATATCAAATGTGAAATCGAGGCTCAACTAAACTTTAATTCCTTAAGTACGACCTTTACTCAACCTCATCCGCCTTCTTCACTCAACCTGCACATTTAAAAACAAACATGCAGGGCTAAGTACATAAAGCACTTAGTGGGCACATTGCCGAAAACAACTCACAAGAGTATAGATTAATCAGGCATCTTTTCATAAACATTCGTAAGACTTATACTCTTGTACACTTAATTCTGGATAACACACTGAAGGTTAACTCAGAATTCGATCGTTTGGATAGCACTCTGTGGGCTACT
This sequence comes from Schizonepeta tenuifolia, assembly GCA_029490685.1. NCBI lineage: Eukaryota > Viridiplantae > Streptophyta > Magnoliopsida > Lamiales > Lamiaceae > Schizonepeta > Schizonepeta tenuifolia. Next base: position 82,943,168 of record CM055955.1, on the reverse strand, counting down.
CAGAATTTGTCCCTCTGAAAGCACTCTGTGGGCTATCTCAGAATCTGATCGTTTAGTTGGAATCTCTGGATAGCACTCTGTGGGCTAACTCAGAGAGGCACAAGAGAATTCACATAAAAAAATTCATTATGCACTGATAGTTACTTTAATACACACTTATTAAAGCAGTAAGTAAACACTTTCGAGCAACGCTCATTTTATTTTGATAGAAAAGCCCACCTCAATGATTACAGAACTACACACAAGCTTCCGTCTTCCGTCCTGTCTTCTAATCTCAACGTCCTCCTTCTTTGAACGCAAATAATCACACTTTAGTATTTGGTCGAGACGTTAAAAAGAAAACAGAAATTCGGAATCGGTTAAGTCTTTTAGGCCTTTGCACTTTAATTAATCTCTTTCGATTAAAAGAAATGAGACTCGTACACATCTCGTCTAGAACTAACTCGGTTCCTTACTCAACACTTAGTCGGTTAATAACGGAAGTCGATAACTCATAACGACTTAAAAGTCCTTAAGGAATTGTGTTGAAAAGAATTCAACTTAAGAAAATGAGTTTTGGAAATTTCCTGCACAAGGCAGTAGTTTCTGGAGCTTATACAGAACAGAAAATTTCGAAACAGGGGATGTGCTCTATACCAAAAGAAAGCTACGGATGTCTAGTTTACTCTCCAATTTATGGATCTCGATTTCGTTAAGCGAGCTAAAAGTTATGACAGTTTCCGTAACGCATCGCAAAGAGTCCGCGTGGAACCCTAGTGCTCTTAAACTCGACGCACGACTTTCTAGGTTCGGTTTATGTTAAACCACTTATATACTCTCGAAATTTCTGTTTCAAGGCAGTAAATACGAACAATCATTCATCATGAACTCCTTCACATTTCTCAATTACAAACACGACGTACATTTCCTCGTCTTTTCAACTACCAATTACTAAACCAATTCAATTCAATTTCACTCATCATCTTCTAGTTCATAAACTATAACTTATATCATCTCGTATCTCGGATGGAAGTATCGTCAACTACAAACTCGTTTATTTATCCACATCAATCATTAATATCCGATTAGTTTTCCTTATTCGACTTTTCTATCGGCATTTAATCTCGTTTCTTCGTCTCTTATTAAAATTCAAACTTCTTTAGAATTCGTTCAAATTTTTCCAGTTACGATCATTAACTAACAAGATTAACATATATTCAAATCATTAACGAATCTCCACTTATTGTCGGGTTTTCGTCTCTTACGATTTTCATTTTATTTTTAGATAAATTCCAATAAATTATATAATCATCCATAAACATACTACATCTCATTTCTATTATCATTTCATGCAAATCATAACATATACTACACCAAATCATCACTTCTTCATCTCTTACATTTCTATTTTTAATTTTAGAAAATTCTAAATTAATTCATGCATCCATCTATCATTATATAGAACACGATTCCACTCATCAAATCATCTACAAATCGAACCAACATCAAACCCTAATTTCTTCTAAATTTCGGTAATAACAATAATATTAGGAGGGATGATTTCTTCATGATTTCAATCCATAAAACCATTTCTAAGCATATTATAACATAAATTAAACATAGATTCATCATCCTACTTCATCTTCAATTTTTCGAAAAAAAACAAATTGATGGACAAGGATTTTTGTTCGGTTTCAATCTCGAGAGGAAGTTCTTACCTTGTCGAATATGGAATCGGGACTAAGATTGATCAGAAGACGAACTAGTTGTGGAGCTTGAGAGCTTGAAGAAAATGAAGAACACAACAATGATGTGAGAGAGAGGGGGGGCGACATTTAGAGGGATGGAGAGAAAGGAATGAGGTGTTATGTTTTAGATAATATTTCATAAAGTAGAAAATAAACTAACAAGGGTGTGAGTCAGGGGGTAAGGTGTTAGATTAGAAATAAATCTCTTACTTAGAAAGCATAATTCGTTTTTTCAAAATCCGATAAAAAGTCGAGACATCACAGTCCCAATTTTGTCCGGAAAAATAATAAAAACGGATTTTTACTAACTTACTCGTCTCGCAAAAAGAGTGGATGTAAAATCAGACGGTTTCTCGATTTGAGTTTTCGGGCAAAAATTTTATCGGACGTGAAAACCCTAATACAGTAGTCGTTCAATCGACTTCTAGAATTTATTTTCAGAAACGAATTTCACCGTTAGTCTTAGAATTGAATGTCACAGCCCCAAATACCGAGGGACGGCAGAAGCTGGGGTGCGACTGGGGTTGGATTAAAGAACCAGGGAAGAAAGGGGATGAAAGAATAAACATACATACATAACATCTTATCTTCTATGAACTAAACTTTATTGACGAAAAGAAAGAGTTAATCTCGAAAGATTACTCGAGAAAGTGCTTCAAAAGCTTCTAAGTTATATTACAGAACTTAGACTACAGTGATTATTACACAGCATCAAAAAGAGTTTAGAGTCTAGCAGCAAAATTGTGAACTATATACAAAGTCTTCCTTAATTCTTATTCAACTCTAACTCAACCGTCGCCGCTTCCGTCGCTTCAACCTGCACATTTAGAAAACATATGGCAGGGCTAAGTACAATAGTACTTAGTGGGCACGTTGCCCGAAAAATATAATCATAATTAAAGATAATCAGGCATTTCATTTCTGTAGCACATCGGGGTTTTTCATTAAAGGCCCGTGTCTACTAAATATTTTTTTTCTCATTTTCATAATTAGCTTGCGCAAGCATTTCTCATAGATGTTACGTTCAAATCTTGACCAGTCATAATTCACCGTGGCTGGCTACCCCTCAACAGGATACCACATACACCACAGGCTACAAGTGCACTAACTCTGGAAAGCCCCTTTTGACTAACTCAGAGCCGATCGTTAGTTAACCCCTTTTGATTAACTCATAAGATACAAGAGAACTCACATAAAATACAAAACAGTTCATGCCATGATTATCACTTTGAAAACATGATTATCAAAGCGATAAAGAAAAGGTTTTCGAGCATTGCTCGATTTATTTGATATATAGGAAAGCCCACCTCGAATTTACAGAACTATTATACGAGCTTCCGTTCTTCAATCTTCCATCCTATCCTCGTGCCGACTTCCTCCTTTATCGTACATAATCATACATTGATAAGTCGTCGATACGGTAAATGAAAATGGAAATCGAAAACGATATCGAATTAGTCTTTTAAGCTTTTAGGCATTTGCACGCTAAACTAGATTCTTTTAGTTAAACGGGAACGAGACTCGAGCACATCTCGTCTAAGCCTCATTTGGTTCCTTACTCGACACTTATGTCAGTAAACTGAAGTCGATTGCTTACAACGAATTAGAAGATCAAAAGGAATTAAGTTAAAAAGAATTCAACTTAAGAAACTACATTTTGAACATACTACATGCACTAGGTCAGTAAGTCTGTCCAGAACAGGGGATTGCGAAACAGGGGTCGAACTCTTATACCAAAATGAAAGTTACAGGTGTCTAGTTTACTCTCCAATTCGCGGATCTCAATTCCGATAAACGAGCTAGGAGATATCGCAGTTTCCGTGGAAGGTGGCAAAACTGCCGAGTGAAACCCTAATGCTCGATAAAATCGACGCTACGGTCTTCTAGGTTCGTTCTATGTTATCGAACCTAAATTCTCACAAATTTACTGACTCAATACAGTCTACTCGTACCGTTACACGTGATAGACCCCTTTTCATTTCTCGTTTATAAACACGACGATCAAAACAATCGACTCATTAATTACGCAATTACTATACCAAAATCCAGTTCAACTTCT
>CM055955.1:82872151-82938882 GCA_029490685.1 Schizonepeta tenuifolia | reverse complement strand
AGAAGTTGAACTTGATTTTGGTATAGTAATTGCGTATTAATGAGTCGATGTGTTTTGATCGTCGTGTTTATAAACGAGAAATGAAAAGGGGTCTATCACGTGTAACGGTACGAGTAGACTGTATTGAGTCAGTAATTTGTGAGAATTTAGGTTCGATAACATAGAACGAACCTAGAAGACCGTGCGTCGATTTTATCGAGCATTAGGGTTTCACTCGGCAGTTTTGCCACCTTCCACGGAAACTGCGATATCTCCTAGCTCGTTTATCGGAATTGAGATCCGCGAATTGGAGAGTAAACTAGACACCTGTAACTTTCATTTTGGTATAAGATTCGACCCCTGTTTCGCAATCCCCTGTTCTGGACAGACTTACTGACCTAGTGCAGTGTATGTTCAAAATGTAGTTTCTTAAGTTGAATTCTTTTTAACTTAATTCCTTTTGATCTTCTAATTCGTTGTAAGCAATCGACTTCAGTTTTACTGACATAAGTGTCGAGTAAGGAACCAAATGAGGCTTAGACGAGATGTGCTCGAGTCTCGTTCCCGTTTAACTAAAAGAATCTAGTTTAGCGTGCAAATGCCTAAAAAGCTTAAAAGACTAATTCGATATCGTTTTCGATTTCCATTTTCATTTACCGTATCGACGACTTATCAATGTATGATTATGTACGATAAAGGAGGAAGTCGGCACGAGGATAGGATGGAAGATTGAAGAACGGAAGCTCGTATAATAGTTCTGTAAATTCGAGGTGGGCTTTCCTATATATCAAATAAATCGAGCAATGCTCGAAAACCTTTTCTTTATCGCTTTGATAATCATGTTTTCAAAGTGATAATCATGGCATGAACTGTTTTGTATTTTATGTGAGTTCTCTTGTATCTTATGAGTTAATCAAAAGGGGTTAACTAACGATCGGCTCTGAGTTAGTCAAAAGGGGCTTTCCAGAGTTAGTGCACTTGTAGCCTGTGTGTATGTGGTATCCTGTTGAGGGGTAGCCAGCCACGGTGAATTATGACTGGTCAAGATTTGAACGTAACATCTATGAGAAATGCTTGCGCAAGCTAATTTATGAAAATGAGAAAAAAAATATTTAGTAGACACGGGCCTTTAATGAAAAACCCCGATGTGCTACAGAAATGAAATGCCTGATTATCTTTAATTATGATTATATTTTCGGCAACGTGCCCACTAAGTACTATTGTACTTAGCCCTGCATATGTTTTCTAAATGTGCAGGTTGAAGCGACGGAAGCGGCGACGGTTGAGTTAGAGTTGAATAAGAATTAAGGAAGACTTTGTATATAGTTCACAATTTTGCTGCTAGACTCTAAACTCTTTTTGATGCTGTGTAATAATCACTGTAGTCTAAGTTCTGTAATATAACTTAGAAGCTTTTGAAGCACTTTCTCGAGTAATCTTTCGAGATTAACTCTTTCTTTTCGTCAATAAAGTTTAGTTCATAGAAGATAAGATGTTATGTATGTATGTTTATTCTTTCATCCCCTTTCTTCCCTGGTTCTTTAATCCAACCCCAGTCGCACCCCAGCTTCTGCCGTCCCTCGGTATTTGGGGCTGTGACATTCAATTCTAAGACTAACGGTGAAATTCGTTTCTGAAAATAAATTCTAGAAGTCGATTGAACGACTACTGTATTAGGGTTTTCACGTCCGATAAAATTTTTGCCCGAAAACTCAAATCGAGAAACCGTCTGATTTTACATCCACTCTTTTTGCGAGACGAGTAAGTTAGTAAAAATCCGTTTTTATTATTTTTCCGGACAAAATTGGGACTGTGATGTCTCGACTTTTTATCGGATTTTGAAAAACGAATTATGCTTTCTAAGTAAGAGATTTATTTCTAATCTAACACCTTACCCCCTGACTCACACCCTTGTTAGTTTATTTTCTACTTTATGAAATATTATCTAAAACATAACACCTCATTCCTTTCTCTCCATCCCTCTAAATGTCGCCCCCCCTCTCTCTCTCACATCATTGTTGTGTTCTTCATTTTCTTCAAGCTCTCAAGCTCCACAACTAGTTCGTCTTCTGATCAATCTTAGTCCCGATTCCATATTCGACAAGGTAAGAACTTCCTCTCGAGATTGAACCGAACAAAAATCCTTGTCCATCAATTTGTTTTTTTCGAAAAATTGAAGATGAAGTAGGATGATGAATCTATGTTTAATTTATGTTATAATATGCTTAGAAATGGTTTTATGGATTGAAATCATGAAGAAATCATCCCTCCTAATATTATTGTTATTACCGAAATTTAGAAGAAATTAGGGGTTTGATGTTGGTTCGATTTGTAGATGATTTGATGAGTGGAATCGTGTTCTATATAATGATAGATGGATGCATGAATTAATTTAGAATTTTCTAAAATTAAAAATAGAAATGTAAGAGATGAAGAAGTGATGATTTGGTGTAGTATATGTTATGATTTGCATGAAATGATAATAGAAATGAGATGTAGTATGTTTATGGATGATATATAATTTATTGGAATTTATCTAAAAATAAAATGAAAATCGTAAGAGACGAAAACCCGACAATAAGTGGAGATTCGTTAATGATTTGAATATATGTTAATCTTGTTAGTTAATGATCGTAACTGGAAAAATTTGAACGAATTCTAAAGAAGTTTGAATTTTAATAAGAGACGAAGAAACGAGATTAAATGCCGATAGAAAAGTCGAATAAGGAAAACTAATCGGATATTAATGATTGATGTGGATATAAATAACGAGTTTGTAGTTGACGATACTTCCATCCGAGATACGAGATGATATAAGTTATAGTTTATGAACTAGAACGATGATGAGTGAAATTGAATTGAATTGGTTTAGTAATTGGTAGTTGAAAAGACGAGGAAATGTACGTCGTGTTTGTAATTGAGAAATGTGAAGGAGTTCATGATGAATGATTGTTCGTATTTACTGCCTTGAAACAGAAATTTCGAGAGTATATAAGTGGTTTAACATAAACCGAACCTAGAAAGTCGTGCGTCGAGTTTAAGAGCACTAGGGTTCCACGCGGACTCTTTTGCGATGCGTTACGGAAACTGTCATAACTTTTAGCTCGCTTAACGAAATCGAGATCCATAAATTGGAGAGTAAACTAGACATCCGTAGCTTTCTTTTGGTATAGAGCACATCCCCTGTTTCGAAATTTTCTGTTCTGTATAAGCTCCAGAACTACTGCCTTGTGCAGGAAATTTCCAAAACTCCATTTTCTTAAGTGGAATTCTTTTCAACACAATTCCTTAAGGACCTTTAAGTCGTTATGAGTTATCGACTTCCGTTATTAACCGACTAAGTGTTGAGTAAGGAACCGAGTTAGTTCTAGACGAGATGTGTACGAGTCTCATTTCTTTTAATCGAAAGAGATTAATTAAAGTGCAAAGGCCTAAAAGACTTAACCGATTCCGAATTTCTGTTTTCTTTTTAACGTCTCGACAAATACTAAAGTGTGATTATTTGCGTTCAAAGAAGGAGGACGTTGAGATTAGAAGACAGGACGGAAGACGGAAGCTTGTGTGTAGTTCTGTAATCATTGAGGTGGGCTTTTCTATCAAAATAAAATGAGCGTTGCTCGAAAGTGTTTACTTACTGCTTTAATAAGTGTGTATTAAAGTAACTATCAGTGCATAATGAATTTTTTTATGTGAATTCTCTTGTGCCTCTCTGAGTTAGCCCACAGAGTGCTATCCAGAGATTCCAACTAAACGATCAGATTCTGAGATAGCCCACAGAGTGCTTTCCAGAGGGACAAATTCTGAGTTAGCCCACAGAGTGCTATCCAAACGATCGAATTCTGAGTTAACCTTCAGTGTGTTATCCAGAATTAAGTGTACAAGAGTATAAGTCTTACGAATGTTTATGAAAAGATGCCTGATTAATCTATACTCTTGTGAGTTGTTTTCGGCAATGTGCCACTAAGTGCTTTATGTACTTAGCCCTGCATGTTTGTTTTTAAATGTGCAGGTTGAGTGAAGAAGGCGGATGAGGTTGAGTAAAGGTCGTACTTAAGGAATTAAAGTTTAGTTGAGCCTCGATTTCACATTTGATATGTGATATCATTCTACGTTTTTTCCGCTTGCAAAATAACCCTCTTATTAATGTTAATCTTTTCGGTTTAAATTGTTCATACTTTAAACCTAGTCTTCTCTGATCACAACTTTGTCGAGCGATCTTTCGAGATTGACTCTCTTTTGTCTAATGAGAATCAGTTCATAGTATTTTTATCTCGGTTATAGATGTTAATTTATTCATTTATTCAGTAATTCCCCTTTCTTCCCCGCCTCTTTTAATCCAACCCCTAGTCACACCCCGGCTTTGCCGTCCCTCGGGATTTTGGGCTGTGACACCATCGCCGGCGTTGGTCACAAAAAAAATTTTGTTACTCACCCAAAAATAAATGTGACTGATTCAAAAAGAAGGAACAACCGCTCCACCGCCACCATCGCTGCCGTTGCCCGGCGGTAGTCACAAAAAAAAATTTGTGACTCACCACCAAAAAGAAGTTGTGAGTGACCAAAAAAATTAGAAAAATTCTTGTCTAATTTTTTGGTGATTTTAATATGTAAAAAATATACTAATGTTACTCACAAATTTAATTTCGTTTGTGGCCTCACACAATTTTAGTCACAAGCATTTGGTGATATTGAGCTCTGTCTCAAATAAAATTTCGTTACTTATCTTCAATATTTTAGTTTCTGAACGATACCTACATCCGCTAAACTCTCCTTAATCATCTAATGTTACTAACAAAAAATATTGTATAGTTTCACAAAATTTAAAACGACAATTACAAGTGCAGTAAACAAAAAAAAAAAAAATTAATCACTTAAAAAAAATTCTGGTGGTCCATCTTCGTCCCCTGCATTTCCTTGTTAATTATGGCCAGACTGTTGCAGATCGGGCACCTCTGCTTCTATTATGTTCGTCATCGTTTCAGTAGCCATTTTTTGGGCTGAAGATGATCGAATTCTGGAAGTCACCAAACAAGGTAAATAAACTGTGAAGGAAGCAGTTAAAAATAAGAGGAAACTGTACATTTTTATACTTAATCAAGTAGTCACTTCGATTGTTTGAATAATATCCTAATTGTGAAGTAATGAAATCCAATAGTCACAGTAATAAATCAGTTACTCCTTATTCCCAAATGTGTTATTTAAACATATAACCATTTTTTCACACTGTGCATTTTGTGAATCATAGCCTAAAAGTTGTGAAGTAAGAAAAAACAAAAGGCACAATGATAAACCAGTGACTCCTCATTGCTAAATGTGTTACTTAACATATAACAACTTTCATACTTTAGATTTTGAGAATCACATCATTATAATTGTGCAGTAAATAAAAACAAAAAAGTTACAGTAATAAATCAGTGACTCCTCAATTCTAAATTTGTTTCTTAACATATAACCAACTTCGCACTTCAGTTTTTGTGAACCACATCCTAAATATTGTGAAGTACTAAAAAACCAAAAGTCACAGTATCAAATCCGTGAGTCCTCTTTACTAAATGTGGTAATTAACATATAACTACTTTCACTATTCAGATTTTGTGAATCACATCCTAAATTTTGTGAAGTACTAAAAAAGTAGAGTCATAGTACCAAATACGTGACTCCTCATTCGTAAATGTGTTACTTAACATATAACTACTTTCACTATTCAGATTTTGTGAATCACATCCCAAATTTTGTGACGTACTAAAAACTAAGGGTCACAGTATCAAATCCGTGACTCCTCATTCCAAAATGTTTTACTTTAACATATACATGATTTCACTTTTACTTTTTATATTTTGAGAATCACATCATAAAAAATGTGAAGTACTTAAAAACTATAAAAGACACAATAATAATTTCGTTATTGCTCATTTTATTTTTTGTTACAAGCACACACACACTTTCACACTTTAGCTTACGCGAAGCACATATTCACATGTGTGAAGTAAGGATAACAAAAAGTACCACTGCACCTTCTGTTACTGATCAATTTTTCAGATCTTCACAAAATAAATTCGAAACCAACACTGACATCGCAGCAACAACTAACATATACCAAAAAATAAAATAGATAAAAATAAAAAATTTACCGGCGGCTCGTCTTCTTCCTCATTATCTCCATCAGAATTTTACTCTTCATCTTCAAAATCAGCCTCCAACTCCGCCTCGTTTTCAGAATGTTCTGGACACACCTTCTCTTCTAGATCTACGTTAGTAGTTGTAGACTTAGGGTTTTCAGTGCCCATTTCAAAATCTAAAAGTTTTTAAATTAACGATTCAAACTAAATATATCGCGAAAGGTGAAGAAACAAAAAATGAATGATTTCAAGAGTAATAAGGTTGTGTGCGTCGCTTTTGGTAGGTAGATAAGAACTCATACATATTTAAATCCAAAAAAACATTAACTATCAGGTAGCCATGGCGAGTGGAGAAGACTGGAGAACACGATTACACGACGGCAATGGTGAAATGTTTGGATGTACTGTAGTAGTTCAGTGAAAATGGTGGACGGTAAAACCGAAGAGAATGTGGTGGATGAAAAAATTAGGAGTAAAAACGGGAATGAGGATAAAATTCTGTTTTATATTATAATTTGAGTACCAAATTAATTTGTGTGATTTTAGTATTTTCGTATTTTTCAATTAGTATGAAGGGTAAAAAAGTCACAAAATGCTATAATTATAACAAGTTATGAAAAGTACTATAATTTAAAAGGCATAGGGGAAAAGTGTTATTTCAACTATCCTCTCATTTATTAAAAGTGTATCTATGAAACCTTAAAAAAAATTATAATAAATTAATATATATTAAAATATGATAGATATTGATTTTGAAGATTTGATCTTGTTAAATTTTTGTTCCCATGTTATATATAATATAAAATATTAATATAATAAATATTAATTTTATATTCAGAAAATTTGAGAGTTTAGATAAATAGGAATGGAGCAATATAGGAGGTGCCCATAGAATTTTTTTACATAGAGTCATTTTCATTTATATAATATATATATACATAGATAGATAGATAGATAGATAGATGTCAAATTTACAATCTGTTATTTATTTATTTTAAATACTTATTTATGCGATTTATATAAATATCATTATATTGAAGCCAATCAAATAGGTGCATGAATTTATAGTACGTTTTAACTCTCTCTCTCTCTCTTTTCCTTCGAATTATCACAAAGTCCAGAGCATGCTTGAGTTATCTTGATAATTTTATCACAAAGTCCGACTTCAATCCCAACAGAGTTGACTTCAACTCCGACACTTCTTGACTGGTGGAGGAGGAGAAATCATTCAGCTTGGTCTTCAGTTCAACATTCTCCTCCACCAGTTGTTGGTTCTTGACTTCTTGTGCTTCCAACACCCTCAGCTGGTCATCTTTTTTATGTTGGAGGTTGGCAAGCAGTTCAGTCCTCAGCTGGTTGACCCTCTCAGCTACCAGCTCACAGATTTCTTCAGTTGAGGGAGCATGCTGATCAGCTGGAGGGGCTTGAGTAATCAGAGCAAGAGGCTCAGCTGTGACCATGACTTGTCTGTTGACCAGGTACAACTTCAGTTGTTCTTCTTCTTCTTTCGCTGCTGCGGCGGCCGCATCCACATCCTCAAGGAAGTCAGCTGATTTAACCAACATGCTGTCTAGAAAGTCGACGCACTTCTTTCCAGCTGCTTCCCCGGTGTCCGTCCCTTCAGCTCGACTCTGGTCCAACCGACAAGTGAGCAGCGCAATCCGGTTGTTGTAAGCCACCTCCAAGTTGGAATAGTTGAAGTAGGCTCGGATGCGGGACTCATCTGACTTCAGCCTGTCCCAGCTCTGCACCCTGATCGTATCTTCTTTAACGTACCAATGGCTGAAGATCAGGTGGAACTGGTACAAGAGCTCGGTTCCCAGAGTGGCAAAGATGGGCATGTTGCGAGCCTCATGGAATAAGCCTAGCAGCTTTTGAAAGCAGTAGGCCACCCTTCCTTCGTGCTCCAGCGCAATTGCCTGAAGGTCCTCCGCTTCATTTATTGGGGAGGGTGTGAGATTATATGGCTGAGGTTCAAGAGGTTCATCGATGTTGGCCAAAGAATCGGTCACAACATCGGCATCGAGCTGAGAGCTCGGAATTTGGGATTCAGTTGGGAGAGCGGTTTCAATGGTTTCCTCAACATCGGCCGAAGGAGCGGTCACGATGTTGGCATCGAGCAGAGTGCTCGGAATATCTGGTTGAGAAGGGGTAGAAAGAGCAAGAGGCTCTAGGGGCGGTACGACATTATCTCCTGCCGTGGGGGAGTTGGGAACATCTTCAAAGTCCTCAGATGAGGAGGACGTATCCGACGTCACTTCTATCTCCATTCCCTCAACCTCATCAGCTCCAGGGGCTCGAGGAGCGATCTCATAGATGGCAGCCTCAGTTGAGCGGCTCAACTCAGATGGCTCTTCAGCATGTGCCGACTCAACTGGTGCATCTTCCTCAGTAGGAGCTTGCTCCTCAGCTGGCATTTCCTCCTCAGCTGGTGCAGACTCGACCTGTGCCTCCTCTTCAGCTGGAGCTTGCGCCTCAGCTGGATCCTTAGCTGGTACATCAACTGGTTCCTCAGCTGTCTCAACAGCTGGTAACTCAGTTGGTTCATCAGCTGGCTCTTCAATAACACCCTTCTTCTTGAGTTTCACCCTCAACCTTTTCTTGGAGGGCTCCTCAGCTGACTCCTTCTCCGACTCAGCTCGTCGGCGTGCAGCTTTAGACTTGGCGGGGCGAGCAACGGCTGGTTCCTCCTCAGTTGTTGACTCAGCTGTCTTTCCAGACTCCTTCTTTTCCTTAGGAGTGTAGACACTCCTAAGCACCTCCTGTGCTTTCTTGGCTGTCGGGAACAACAGCAACTTCTTCAGCGGTGTCTCCTCGCAGTCTTCCCAGACCATGTTGCGGTCCTTGGTCACGAGCAAGATGAGGGCAGAGATCTTGCAGCCGAAGTTGAGTGTCCCCTTTACACTCAGCAACTTCTCTCCCGACTCGGATGTCGTTTCGGTGATCTTCGACTTCTCCACCATCAACTGGTTCAAGAAATATTGGAACCAGTTGATCTGGTGTTGGTGCTCCAAGGCCACCAACTGCTTCAATTTGGGTCGGCTGATGTCGCCGAATGCGCCACTGTAACCGAACACTACCTTCGACACAGCATCGAACAACAGGCGATGTTCTGGCTTCAGCTTCGTCCGTTGCATGTTGCTCCTTAATCTCTCCGGCTCGATCAGAGTATTCTGCAGAAACTCATCCGCCTGCTCGTCGGTAATATTCTCCAGGAACTCTGTGGCTGTGTGGTTGACGGGAATGATGTACCGGAGGGCATCGGACACGTCTATGGGGAAGGTGACACGACGTATGGTCCTGGCCGGAACATCTCTTTGTCGGCAGGAGACTTCCGTAGATACTTCTTCTGTAGATTCAAGGGGGGCCTTCAAGTTGACGTAAAATTCCCCCCACTTATCGCCTGAGAAGATGGAATGGGCAGAGCTTGGCCCATTCCAGGAGGCCATTCTCACGGAGAGTATTGGCGAGGGGGGCCAACACCGGCGACTCCAGATCCTCGTCGGATAGGATCTGTTTGAAGTGTATCTTCGATACTAGCATATCGAACGATTCTTCATATGACGTAGGGACGAGGGATGGTCCAGATGATGCCATTCTCTTACTTTTCGGTGCCATTAATGATCACTGCAAAGTAAAATATATAGAGGAAAGGAAAGAAGATCTTTTTGCAGAAACGGGTTAGGCAAAAATTGGGAAGACGATGAATAGTTAAATTAGATATACACGAATGAGGAAAGTAGAAGATTTCTTCCTGATTTACCGCCTTATATAGGTTTTTGACTCGGTAGAGATCGACGGCTGGGGTTAAAAGGCGCGAATCCATGAACGGCTAAGATTACGCGACTGTTGACTATCTTTGACTTGACGTCATGCACCGAGTTCCAATCCGCGCGTGAGAAGGTGTACAGTTCATCTTGTCAGCCCAGTCGCACTATAAAGTAGGCTATGGATGTTCAGCCGTACTTTACATTTAATGCGACATGATGGCTATTTTTAATGTAACTGACTAGTTCAGGAATGTTTGAATTTATTTCAAACATTCTCATTTAAGAACATATCACCTTCAGCCATAAATATTACCTGCCAGCTGATGTTGGAATCAGCTTAGTTCCCATGTTGCAGCATACCATCAGCTGACTCGAGTTCGTCTGTTCAGCTAACGTCTGATTCCTTCAGTTGGCGATCCGCATCAGAGATTTCCCCTTCATCTGAGCTTCCCCCTCAGATGGATATCTATCTCTTTTCCCCAGTTGACTCCTCATCTGATGGATCCAACAGTCCAAGGAGGTCACATAGCATCTTGAACCGTGCTTCAGCTAGAGGTTTGGTGAAGATATCAGCTCTCTGAATCTCAATTGGAATCTTCTCCATGGATACATCCTTCTTCTCAATATGATCTCGGATAAAATGATGACGGATGTCGATATGCTTTGTCCGAGAGTGGTGAACAGGATTCAGAGAGATAGCAATGGCACTTGAGCTATCACAATGAATGGGAACCTGTCCAGTTACGACTTCATAATCTCTCAGCTGTTGCTTCAGCCATAACACTTGCATGCAACAGCTTCCGGCAGCCATATACTCTGATTCGGTTGTAGAAGTGGCAACACATGCTTGTTTCTTGGAGAACCATGAAACCAACTTGCTTCCCATGAACTGACAGTGTCCAGAAGTAGACTTCCTGTCCAACCGATCTCCGGCTAGATCTGCATCTGAGTATCTGGTCAGCTGAATGTTGTCGTCGGTTGGATACCACAACCCAACATTAACAGTTCCCTTCAGATACTTGATAATGTTCTTTGCTGCTAACATGTGTGCTTCCCTTGGTTGAACTTGGAATCGAGCACACACTCCAACTGCGTATGATATGTCTGGCCGGCTGGCAATCAGATATAGCAAAGAACCAATGATCCCTCTATACTTACTGGCATCCACGAGCTTTCCTTCAGTTCCAGGTTCAATCTTCCAGTTAGTATTCATTGGGATCCTTGTGGTCTTACTTGTCTGCAATCCGAACTTGGTGATGAGCTCTTTTGTATACTTGGATTGATTGATGAAAATCCCTTCTGGCGACTGCTTCACTAGTAATCCAAGGAAATAATTCATCTAGCCCATCATTGACATCTCGAACTTCTC
Organism: Schizonepeta tenuifolia; assembly: GCA_029490685.1. NCBI lineage: Eukaryota > Viridiplantae > Streptophyta > Magnoliopsida > Lamiales > Lamiaceae > Schizonepeta > Schizonepeta tenuifolia. Next base: position 82,927,645 of record CM055955.1, on the reverse strand, counting down.
CTTAATGAGATCTGAGAACTTCTTGCATAGCTCCTCTGACTTGGATCCGAATATGATGTCGTCAACGTAGATTTGCACAACAAGTATTTCATCTCCAACTTCTATGGTGAACAGTGTTTTATCAACTGACCCTCGTTTGAAATCCGAGTTCAGAAGAAAACCACAAAGAGTGTCATACCAAGCTCTGGGTGCTTGTTTTAGTCCATAAATTGCTTTCTTCAACTTGTACACTCTTCCATCTCCAGTCTCAAAACCAGGAGGTTGTTCAACGTATACATCTTCCTTGATATCTCCGTTGAGAAATGCACACTTCACATCCATTTGATAAACCTTGAACTTGTGATGTGCGGCATAGGCTAGAAAGATTCGGATGGCTTCCAGCCTTGCAACTGGCGCGAAGGAGTCCTTGAAATCGATTCCTTCTTGTTGGCAATATCCTTGAGCTACCAACCCTGCCTTATTTCTCACGATGAATCCAATGGCGTCTCTCTTGTTCTTGAAGATCCATTTTAATCCAATAACTTTGACACCATTTGGTCTTTCTACCAACTCCCATACACAGTTGCGAAGAAACTCATTCAGTTCTTCTTGCATGGCTGTTGTCCAGTGAACACAGTTGAGAGCATCCACAACGTTCTTCGGTTCTGGCCCATCAGCTACAAAGCAAGAAATCATGGCAACATCTCCAGCTTGCTCGAACTCCTCTAGAACTGCCAACTCCTCAGCATATTGGGTATAAGTGTTGGAATCTTCCTCGGTTGAAACATGTGTCGCAACTCTGCTTCTTGTACGCACACCTTCGGTTAGATCTCCGATGATGTTGTCAGTGGAATGAACTTCATACCATCTTCGGTTGCGTCTTCCTTTTTCTTCCAACTGTGGTTGTTCCGTAATCTGAGTTGGAGTCTGGTATGCACTGCAGATATGTGTTGTTGAAAACACTCGGTTTGGTATGCCTCTTGCATGTTCTTGTCTGGCAAGTCGGTTCATAGTCTTGAAGTTCAGATGGTTGAGCCTTTTGTACCACAGCCAGCTCACATCTGAACTGCTATTTGATAACAGGCAGGTGTCAGGGAGGCTGCTCTTCCAGTCAGCGTAGTAGACATTCCCGGTTGGTGATCGATTTCCCAACAATATCACCTGCTTTGATCCGACATTTTTAACCCTGCAACCCTGTGCATCAAACTTGACAGAAAAACCATTATCACAGAATTGGCTGATGGAGAGCAAGTTATGCTTCAATATATCAACATAAGAAACATTAGAAATCGAAACATGATTGGTTTCAAGGGTACCGTAACCTCTGGTGTAACCTTTTGAGTTATCACCAAAAGTAACTGAGGGTCCTTCTTTCTCCATGAAACTTCCAAGCAAATCCTCCAGATTCGTCATGTGTTTCGAGCATCCACTGTCCATCACCCACATTGTTGCAGACGCCTTATTCTTCCTCAGCTGTTTCTCCTGTACCTGCAGAGAGAAACTCGCTTAGGTCCCCAATTTCAGTTGGGTCCTGGAGGGTTAGAGCCAGTTCCCTCTGGAACTGTGCGTCGCTTTTCTCTATATACTCGGATGGATTTATCATTCCAGATCACTTTTCCTTTATCATCCACTATAACAACACCTCGGTTATCCTTAGGCTTGTTGTTAGTAGTGATGTTCTGTTTCTTGGGAGAAGTTGGATTTCTCCCATTCTGAGCTTTTGGAGGAGAGGCTTTCCCCCTGTTTTGATGGCGATTCTTATCCTGTTGAATTTTTCTGTGAGGTCGGACGCCATGTTGGAATCTTGGTGGCTAATTCTGATTCCAACTCCCTGAGTGTTGTCTGTAGCTGTTCATGCCCTGTTGGTGATTCATATTATGGCATGAATATCTCCAGTTGTTTGACCTGTTCCTCATTGGTTGACTCGGTTGGAACCTTTGGTTGAACTGATGTTGGAACCGCTGTTGATTCAGATGATTGAACCCTTGTCGGTTCTACGGTTGGTTCCATTCTTTCTGATGTTGACTCTGAGGTTGATGCAGAGGTCGGTTCTGATTTTGAGTTCGGTTGCGATTATGCCTTCGACGCCTCTGATTCCTCTTTTGACTTTTGGAACATTCCCCCTCGGTTGATGTCCCAATCGATGGAACATTCTGTCCTCCATCTACTGCTCCTTTTCCTTTCTCAGTTGTGGTTGCCTTGGTCGGTTGAGCTTGCTGAGAGGTGGAGGTTGAATTACTTTGTGGTGACTCAGGTTCCACTGTGTTAGGTTCGACAACCTTGACCTCAACAGCTTTGACGAAGGTTGCTGGAGGAGTTCCACGATCTTTAATCACATCATAACCGAGTCCTGACACGTCATCCATCTGTCTACTGTAACTGATAAGATTCTCGATGATCTTGGATGACTGATACAGCTTGATTAGATTGTCCTTCTCAGTTTGCAACTCCTTGAGGAGGACAGTTATCTGCTCGGTTTGTCCATCTGACTTCTTTATCAGCTGGTCGATCTGAGTCTCTTGATTTTTCAACTGATCTTGCTGCTCCTTGATCTGCTTCGTCAACTCCTCATCAGTTGGAGCCTTAGCCACGTTCAGTTGACTCTTGAGATTCTCCATCTCCTCGGTTTGGCTCTTGATCAGATCGTCCTTTTCGGTTAAGGAATCTTCAAGTTTGGCGAACTGAGCTTGAAGACTCTTAAACTCAACCGATTGCTGATGTAGTTTCTCACTGAGTTCTTGAAAATCACTCCAGAAGGGTTCCAACTCTTCGTCCAGAGATCCTTCATGTTAGAAGTATTGGAAAAATTTAACTTAGCAGGATTAGAGTGTACCTCAGTATCATCTTGGTCGGTTCCAAGCGCCATGAGGCTCTGATCCTGACTGATGGCGTTGTTGGTAGAAGTCAGCTCATCCTCATCTTCAGTGTCAGTGAAGATGTCCATGTCGTCAGCTGCTTCTTCTGCTACCATGGCCTTGTTCTTTCCAGCTTGCTTGGCCCTCATCGCTTCTCTCTCTTTCTTTGAGAGGTCTGGACAGTCAGCTTTGAAGTGTCCCTCCTTGCCGCATTCAAAGCAGCCGTTGGTGACATGGTTTGAACTGTCTCGAGTTCGGTTTGATTTGTAGAATCGTTTGTATTTCCCGAACCGAGTGTCCATGTCAGCTAGTTTCTTTGACAGGGCTGCAATGTTCTGTTGCAGTTCCTCTCTGCTTGGCTCCTTTGCAGTTGTGTCAGCTGATCTGGTTGGCCTCGATGTTCTCGATTTAGAGTAGTCAGCTCGAAGAGCAACTGACTTTGAGGCTGAACCAACATCCTCAAGTCGACTCGTCTGAACCGAGGACTGAGATCTTCTTCGGTTCACCTTATACTCATTTCCCTTTAAGATTGAGAACAATCTTTCAGTTCTCATTTCACCAAGATCAGCTCGACTCTCGTGGATATTAGTGAAGGTATTCCACTCAGCCGGTAGAGCTTGCAACACTTTGAGATTGATTTCTCTTAGTGTGTATTTTCCTCTTCGGATGGACTGGATTCTTCTGAGGATGTCCATAAACTGGAGCTCTAGCTGATCAATTGTTTCATCTGTCTTCAGACAAAAGTTTTCGAAGTCTTGGCATGCATGTGAGAACTTGTTCTCCTTCGTCTCATCGCTTCCTTCACTCAGCGATGCCAGGATATCCCACATTTCTTTAGCAGTCTCACACTCTTCAATCCAAGGGAGATAATCTTGTCCAACAGTGGACATAATCGTGCTTTGAGCCCAGATATCCAACTGGCTCACCTTGGCTTCCTCTGGAGTGTAGTCTTCCGGCTGCTTCTCCACAAACTCCACAACTGTATCCCCATCGTTGGGATTTGTAGGAGTGCGAGCGATTCTTTCTTTGATGACGATCGGTCCGGATGAGAGTACTTGTTGCATCCTATGATGCTTCGACAGTAGGATTTTCTTCATCCGCGTCCTCCAGGATGTATAATTTACTACCGAGAACATGACCACGATCTTGTCCTTCACGTCCATCTGCACTCAACAACAGAACAAATATGCAAGCAAATATGCACTAGCGTGAAAGATAGATCTGTTCAGTTGACCACTGAAGAAACTTTCTCGAATTCACACCTTGTGAAACAGAGTGGTGCTGTGTGGAATGTGGTGGAAATTAACAACTCGTAAAACAACTCACTCTTTTGTGCAAGGTCGGTCAAAAACCAAGACAGTTGATAATGCTAAGATCAGTTTGTATGCTGGTTAGAAGGTCAGTTGAATATGCAAGAAATAAACAAAATAAACACTAGCACACAGAGATTTATGTGGTTCGGAGAAACCTCCTACGTCCACGGGGAGTTGTGAGTCCACACAACTCTGTCCAAGTACTTCTGGACAAACCACTCAGCTTACTCGGGCTGAGCAACCGTTAAGGATAAGTTTGCAGGTACTTATCAACCTTACAGTTTAGTTTTCGGGTACTAAACAACCTATCTACTCAGTTGCAGGAAGAGTAGGATCCTAAACCTTTTCAGGTGAAAGAAAATGGGGTTCCAACTAAAAGCTCGAACACGAAGTGAGCTATGATCTAACACTCTACGAACTCTCACTAAGTGACACAAAAACTAACTAACTGTAGAACTCTCAACAAGTGATGTTCTAAGAGATTAAATTCAGTTCAGCTCGTGAAGAATATTGCTCTTTCTTTCACTCTCTGGTTTCTTCTCGCGTGTGCGTCTTGTGTCTTTTTCGAATGAATTAAGGCCTCTATTTATAGGCGGAGAGTATCAACTAGCCGTTGGAGGAGCTGTTGATCTCTGTTCTTTAAAAGCGATGGCTTGTCTCTCATTTCTACAGACTTTCCCGATATGGCATCTGTGCTCTTCTGCTTTCCATCTGAGATAGCCTTGTGTTGTGCCAAATGGGGTAATGACTGAACGGTCAAACCCTCACGTGACTTCCTTTTTGAAATTCAAATCTTAACAACAGACTTCCAACAAGGAGTGGCCGGTTAAGACTTTCGATCTTCAACTAACTTGTTCTTCAGCCGATGTTCTATCTGACAACTAACAATTGAACTCTCAGCTGATTTCATCTTCAAGCTGTTGATCTTCTTGGTTGAGTTCTACAACTGATGTTCTGAAACTGAACACTCAGTTGTCTTCCTTGTATCTGATCAGTTAGGTTCGAACGCTCAGATGGCTTTCTTTCATCTGATGTTCTCTTCCCCCATACTGCTTTTCATCCGATGAACACTCAGTTGTTTTTCTTACAACTGATGTTCTATCTCTTGAATGTGACTTCCCTTTTTGGATACTTGACTATTGATCTGAACTTTGAACGTAACTTCCTCCTTCTTGATTCTCATCTGATGAACGCTCAGGTGATGTTCTTATGTCTTCCCTCTTTTTGCATTCTGATGAAGTGAACGCTCAGTTGTATTTCTTACAACTGATGTTCTATCTGAGTGAAGCCTTGTTGCCATCTTCAGCTGGAGACCTGAAAAGAAAAAATCTTGACAATGCTCAAACAGCGAGCCTACCTACTAATATTAGGTTCTGGCAACATCTACTCGGTTGGGGTCAGTTGGTTTTGGAATTCATCAAAACTCTTACTAACAAATTTCCCAACATATAGTATACAACCAGGTCAGTCGGGTCAAACCCGACGCTAACTCATGCTCATTTATTAAAAATAAATAAATAAAAAAAAATGGACGGGCTCTGCTGCTGAAGGGAATTGAACACACAATAGGGAATTGAACACGCGACATCTCGATAAGTTGGACAGCAAAGCCACTAGGCTACTGCTTCTTTTGTAGAATTCAATGTAGATCTTCTTATTTATAGTAATGGGCTTTTACTTTTTTAAAGCTTTTTTTCATTTTTAGTTTTGTCTTTTTCCTTTTTTCTTTTTTCATTTTTTTTTCCTTTAATTTGTCTTCTCCATTATGTTGTTTCTTACTTGTTATTCATTTTATTTGTTGTTTCTATTTTTTTATTTTTTTAATTGTTTATTCTTCATATTACCTTTTTTAAAGTAATTTTCATTTTTTTTTCATTTTTTTCTTAATATTTCTTTGATTATGTTGTGTCCTATTTTTCATTTTATTTTAAATTATTATATTTGAAAAGTAATATTTTTGAAACATTACATTTGTTCATATCAATGATTATTTTTCATTACGATAATAATTACTTGACCGAATTATTAAAAGTAAAAGTTGTCGTGATTAAAAGTAAATAATGTTGCGAAGAAAAGTAATATTTTAGAAACATTAAATTTGTTCATAACAATGATTATTTTTCATTATGATAAAAATTACTTGACCGAATTATTAAAAGTACAAGTTCTCGTAAATAAAAGTAAATATTGTCTTGAAGAAAAGTAATATTTTTGAAACATTACCTTTATTCATGTTAATGATTACTTTTAATCATGATAATAATTATTTTATCAAATAATTAAAAGTATACGTTGTCGTGAATAATAGTATATATTAACGTGAAGAAAAGTAATGATTGTGAAACATTACCTTTCTTCATATCAATAGTTACTTTTCTTAACGACAATAATTACTTAACTAAATAACTAAAAGTACAACGTTATCGTAAATAAAAGTGAACATTGTTGTGAACAAAAGTAGTAGTTGTAGAAGTAGCTAATAATTATTATTAATTTATAAATAAATGAAAGTAATTAAGAAAATAAATTAAGAAAAATGAAAAAAAACAGAGGAAAAAGAAACTAAAAACAAAGAGAAAAGAACAAAGAAAAGAACAAAGAAACGTAAATGTAAAAAAATAAGTAACTAATAATTCTTATTGCTTTATTAATAAGTGAAAATAAATAAAAAATAATTTAAGAATAAAAAAGAAAGCAAAGGAAAATAAAAAGATTTAATAGAAGTGAAAAAGGAAGATAAAAAAAAGCACAAAAATTATGCAGAATATGAAAGAAAAAAAAAAGATTTGTAACTCCAACAATTCGATCCCAGGTGCATTGGCTTGCTAGGCATCATCATTCGCGCTGGGTTAGCGGCGCATCAGGAATTTAACATCCACAAATATACTAATATACATACCTAAAAAAAAAAATCGGGGCGCGTGTACCCCATGTGCTCGACTTATGGGTGGGTAGCGGGTCAAGTAAAATCGATTGTATAGTATATAACCGGTGTATTTGTCTTTTAATGGATTATCCAAAAATTAATCGACATGTCTATATGTTTTATTTTGTAAGATTTGAATATCTATTGAAATTAATAATCTATTGTACAACTTACGTTTATAAATTCAAATGGATTAATATAATTAATGGAGAAAATCTTCCAAACTAGCACTTTTCTTATAGTTTTTTAAAATTTTAGCATCCCTTATTATTTTTTAAAAATTTAGCACTTCCTCTCTTTTTTATCTTCACTTTAATTTTCTATTTCTCATCTTATCCCATCTTCTTCTCTTTATTGAGGAATTCCCCAAGAATAGCACCTCTTCTCTATCACTTTTAAATTATGTCACCTTTTATAATCTCTTATAATTATGTCACTTTTGGACATTTCTACCCCTCCTTACTCTTTTTCACACCCTTTCTTTATGTTATTCTCACTCTTTCTGTCTCTCTCTTTTCTATCTCTCTTCTCTCTCTCGACTATCTCTCTTCTCTCTCTCAAAACTAGTCGCCGCACGTCGTCACTCCTTCATCAACGCCATCGGATTCGCTGCTCTCTCCATCATCTTCCTCCTCTACTTCGAGCCGAGTTGCCTCTTCCTGCAGCACCACGACCTCCCGGGCTCCGCCGGCTTCACCAGCTCCGTTACCGCCCTCTCCACTGTCTGCCACCTCCAGATATTCTGGGTAAAAATATGTGCTCGCTTCAACGAGCACATAGCTCCCGCCGCGCCAAGAGAAAAGGGTCCAATGAAGTGCGCTTGGGGCCGCCCTAAGAAACAGATCCAGAACTTTGCCGCCATCTACATCAAACTCGAAGACCAACTCGGAAGCGGGCGGAACAACCTCGATCTGTACACGATGACCGAAGATAGTTACACTGCCCAGTACAGGAGAAGCTTCCCCTATAGGGCAGCGTGGGATCTCTTGAAGAATATCCCGAATTTTTCCAACCCGGCGACGACAACAGCTCCAAAGCGGACGGGGATAAATGAAGCCGGTGACTATACTTCGTCTGCTAGTGGCAACATATCCACGACATCCGCGAGCGATACAAACACGATGCAAATTCGTCCCGAAGGAATGGAAACTGTCAATAAGGGGAGGAAGGACAAGGCGGCGGCGAGAGCAGAGTTGGCATCCGTAGCCGAAAACTTGATGGGGGAGAGGGCTAAAGCCAGGGAGAGGTGGGCCTACGAATTTTACTCCTGCTCAATTGGCGGCGCACCAAAAAGTCTGCGCCAAACTTACAAAAAAGTTTGGGTGGGAGTAGTTGTCCTAATTTTTTTTCTTAATTACTGTAATTTTTTTTCTTAATTATTGTATTTTTATTTTATTATTTGGTGTATGTTTTACTTTTTTAATTGAATAAAATTGTCATTTCTTAATTTTTGAATTTAATTAAGTATTTTTATTTTATTTATTACAAATAAAAAATAATAAAATAAAATCTATTCAATTATTGTCAATGATTATAGACCCCGAGGTCTTACTCAACCCCGCCATAGTGAAAAATTTTACCTCGGTCTTACTCAAAACCACCAATCATTAAAATCACGTTTCTCGGTGATAGACCCGGGGTCTAACAAGACCCTTGTAGTGGATGCTCTAATTGTTGAATGATTTTCATATATTTTATGGAGTTGGAGCATTCCGATTGTTTTCATCTCTCTCTATGTATTGCTTTGTAAAAATTTGCCCTTTTTTTCTTTTTCTTTTTTGTATTTTGGACGATTTAGACTAACTCACAAGTTCTTTTTTTTTCTATTCAAGGTTCAAGCAATTCTACGAACAAATTTGTATCTTCGACAATGATTACAGTTGCATTGAGGCAAGTTATATTGTATTTGACATTAGATTGCAATTTATTTATATTTTTGTGATATTATTTAGTTGACTTCCAATAATTGGTAACTAATTTAACACGAATATTGGAATATCCATGTAATCTCCTTATAATGTGCATGATATGTGTGAAATTTGGCTTGGGGATGAGAAAGATAAGTGATTCTAGAACTCAATTCCAGTTTATGTGATAGTTGGCGTGAAGTACTTAATTATGGGCTCCTTTGTTTTGTTTAATATCCAGCTAATTAACATTTATGATATAGACGTATGTATTTATTTTTTGGAATAATAAATCGTACTATGGGTTTGGGACGTGATGTAAAATCACTTTTTAATTAGATGTAGAACTGGTACTTAGTATCTAGGAGTATAAAATTTAAATAGGATTGGATATTAACTATGACGCATAAATACGCTCCTAGAGGTCACCGTATTTCGAGAAAAGGTTTTAGATGCGAATATATAAAAAATATGTATGAAATACGTATTTAAAACATATTTTTAATATATTTTATTTCTATTATCTTTCAAAATTAAATACAAAAAAGATTCGGTCAAAATACGTATTTCACAATAAATGGTTATAGATCATGTGTATTTCTAATCCAAGTTCTGTGCACAAATAAAAATCAATACCTCTCCCTCGCCTCAATTCTCGCAGTCGTCACCATTCAAGCTAGACGCCTCCGGGTGCTACCCATATGGTTCGAAAATAGGTTTTAGGTTCATTGGTATCACGATTTGTAGTTGAGGAATGAATGGGTTAAGTTGATTTGGAGATGAATTTGATAAATTTATTTTGAGTATGTAGTGGAGGAGGCGGTGGGGTGTAATGGTTTAAGGGCTGTGGTGTAGGTATTGTTAATTGTAAATTTGTGATGGCTGAAATATTTAATTTAATAATTTTGAGTTTGAAAATTTAAATAATACTTGTAAAGTTTATAGTTAGTGGATATTTGCAATTGATGTTTCAGTAATCTTTTGTTTTTTCTTGGTACATGCTACGTTAATTCTTTCTACACCGCTGTATAAATGTTTGATTTCATTATTAAAATATAAAAATATTATACATAATTATAAACATATTTTCAACGTATCTTAATTTTTTGAAAATTAACGTATTTTTGTGTCATATCGTTTCCGTATTTAATATTCGTATTCGTATCTGTACTTCATACGATATTTATCAACCTACATTAATTTTCTCAATTTTTTAATCTTATGATAATATTAAGTATTAAATCTTATATCTAATGTTTAAATTAATTAATTGAGATGGATAAACAACTATCATATTAACCTATATTTGATCATTATATTTTTTATTAATATAAATGTGTTTAGATAATTAGCGAATATTAATGTAGGGATTGAGGACCTAACGAATCACTTTCTAATCAGGTTTGGATTGTGTACAAGGTAAAAATATATAAATTTTAAACGGGCTTCGTAGATGATATAATTTTCAAATTTATACTTAAATATAATGTTGAAATTTTTTTATTTATACTATTCATTGTTAATGTTTAAATTATAATTTTTAAAGTTTTATATTAAGACGAAAAATCAAGTATTGTTACAACTTATTCTTTATTATTTTAATATTTAAATGAATTTAATAAGATTTGCGTAATTAGCGGGCATTATTTTACGTGTTTGAAACGATAACATGTAGTAGTAAAATAATTTTTTAGTAGGATTTGAGAAATAAAATTTCTATGGAAGGCAAAGAGTGGAACCATGAGGAATTATTTTCATGTATATTCAGAGATGTTGGGAGAAGGTAAAGTAATTCCAGGATTCGCAAACTACACATGTTCAATCAAGGAGAAATGATCCTAGATCTTGGATCCGCTGATTTCTGGTTGGTTGAAATTAGACTCGAAAATTGCAGTCTTAAGTTATGTTGGAATTTGGTCACTTATAGCATTAAATTCATGAGGAATATATGAAAATTAATGGTAGAAATGAAATTTACGTTGAGCACTATGATTTAATGTATTTATTTGTTCAATTACATTAAGGAATGAATGAGCAAGTAATACATAAACATGGCTACTTGAAACTAGAATTGTGTGCTTTCTACTACTTGTCTCACATCGGAAAATTAAGGAAGTTTTGTGCTATATATAAGGAGCAACACTATAAGGGAGTATATCCATGTGTGAACCTTATGGTGCACCTTAGTGGCTCAAGTGTTGGCACGTTTTGTGCTTGACCATGATTCCTACGAGGACGGCGACGAGCACGTGCACGTCGCACTTGTCGCAATGGGCGCTTTGAAGCGCACTTTGCACTTTGCGAGCGATTGAGGAGCCAAAGTTATTTTGGCTAAGGGACTCGAACACACGTGACTCGTGCGCACGGAGAGGCGGTTACACGGAGGTTCGTATGGATAAGGACGCGTTTGGTGCGGTCGTCCGCACAGTGCGGTTTCGCAGTTGGTGTCGGTTCTAACCGAACCAACTCCTCCGCCACGTGTCGACTCCACACGAGACACCCCTTCACCAGCGCCACGTGGCGGCCTCTGGTTGATTGACGCCCAAAACCGCCATGTAGGCACCCGTTCGGAATGGGCACCTTTTGCCTATAAATAGCCCAGAGAATCCGACTTCAAAAAATACCTGCATCGAGTTTGCATACATACATTTCATATATAGTTGACTCTAGGATCGAGTACTCGTCCCGAGTATCGAGTAGTTCGTTGGAACTTCGACACGTGGTGCAACGTCTCAAGTTCGTCCGAACCGTTGTATCTTGGAGGCAATTACTGTAGACCGCGTGCACAATAGTGGAGCAATATTGTCTTATAGAGATAGTGCCTAGCACTAGCCTCGATTCATTTCGTTTTCTATCTTTCATTTTCGTACACATTTCACACACCTCATATATTTTTTCCAACAAGTTTGATGAGAGTTTGATTGGGTTTTGTCTTGAGGCACGTAGATGGTGAAGTGATTCTTGCTGCGAATAAGGAGGTTCGGGCATCATGTAGTAGCATGCTACTGAAACGATTGGCTGTCAAATTTGCACTGACAGTGTTAACTGAAAAGCCTTTGATCATGTGGTAGTGGGGAGTGATAATCAAGGATTAATCCAAGCAATTAGAGGTGAATTCTTCACTAGGGGAATTTGATTGGGTCATTGTGAAGGACATACACAAGCTCGCGAAAAAGATACCACATATTATGCAGCTCATTACATGGCAAGAGGTCTTGACGAGATTTATTGTAATGAAGATCCGGCTCATATTAGCCATTATGTATAATGTATTTCGTATGAATGAAGTTTCTGGTTCTCCAAAAAAATAAAAAAGATACGCATAAGTATATAAATTCAAAATGAGATTCATAGATCACATAATTTTAAAATTTATAATTTGAATTTGGTTCAACACATAAAAATTGAAAAACAAATAAGCATTTGAAGATGCCAATAAAAAAATAGGCGTGTTCTGGTGAGTCGGTTGTATAATATATAACCACTTTTTGTCCTATTATAGCACACCATGTTTGACTATTCAACGGTTTTGTTCACGTGGATGTTACTGTTCATAGCACATGCTGTTATTGTTCATCGCGCCACGCGCGACACTGTTCACTATTCATTGTTCATTGTTTTTTTAATTTCCAGATTTCTTTTTTCTTCTTTCTTCTCTTATTTCTTTTTAATTTATTTATTTGAAAAACAAACATTTAACATGATTGAAACATTTCATTTCTTTATATGAATAATTATTTTTTCTTACGACAATAGTTACTTGACCGAATTGCTAAAAGTAATGATTGTAAAAATTACCTTTCTTCATATTAATAATTACTTTTCATCACCACAATAATTACTTGACCGAATTAATTAAATTACACGTTGTCGTAAATAAAAGTAAACATCGTTGTGAAGAAAAGTAATATTTGTGAAACATTATTTTTCTTCATATCAATGAGTACTTTTTTTACAGCAATGTTTATTTAACCGAATTAATAAAAGTAGAATTTGTCGTGAATAAAAGTAAACATTATCGTTAAGAAAAGTAATGATTGTGAAACATTACATTTCTTCATATTAATAATTATTTTTTTCAACAACAATGTTTACATAAGCGAATTACTAAAAATACAATTTGTCGTGAATAAAAGTAAACATTGTCGTTAAGAAAAGTAATGATTGTGAAACATTACATTTCTTCGCATCAATAATTATTTTTCTTAACGACAATCCTTACTTTGAATTATTTATATTTTTCAATCATGGTAAATGTTTGTTTTTCAAATAAATAAATGAAAAAGAAAAGAATAAGAGAAGAAAGAGGGAAAAAAGAAATCTGTTAAAAAAAAAAATGAACAGTGGATGAACAATGCTGCGCGCGTGTGATGAACAATAACAGTAGCGTGAATAATGAATTGAAAAGTCAAACATGATGTACTCTAATAGGAAAAAAAAAATAGATATATAGTATACGACCGTTGTACCCAAACATTTGTCATAGAAAAATTGTAAACACAAACACTAATTGGTTTTTTTAAACGGTTAAGAATTTAGAGCACCATATTAGTTGATATGACATAATTTTTTACTTTGTGCCTTCTTGAAAATATCCTAGTTGAATCCTTAAAAAAATGATCCCAGTTCAAACCTCAAAGCTAAGTGAGGAAAATGGAAAAAAGGACAAAAAGATATAATTAGAGGAAATACACTCATATGTCATCAGCTTAATGGTAATTTCAAAAAACGTCACTAGTTCAATTTTTATCAAATTTTTTCATATGTTTACTTTTTGGATATTTATACCCTTATGTTTTATACTTTATTCCATATTAGAACACTCTATCTCCTACTTTTTCACTTTTATTTTTTTCTCTCTTTTTTTCTCTCTCTTCTTCCCACACCTCACGTGTTTCTCTCTCTTTTTTTTTCTCTGTCTTCTTCCTCCCTCAGCTCAACTTGTCTGATCTCCCCATCTTTTTTCTCCATCATCGTCGCCGTCGTCTCTGTTGTCGCCGTAGCCGCTGCTTTTTTGGTCGCGATGTTGCTTCTTCGTCGTCGTCTATCTCTCTTGCATTTTTGCTGCGATTTTGCAACTTTTTTCTCCGTCGTCGTCGCCGTCGCTGCTTCTTTTTTTGGTCGTGGCGTTGCTTCATTGTCGTCGTCGTCTATCTCTCTTGTGTTATTGCTGTGATTTTGCAGTAATTTAGTTGCGATTTGTGGGGAATTTGTTGAATTTGTTTTTTTTTCTAGAATTTTGTTGCGATTTTGCTGTATTTTATGCTTAAATTTTCGTTTAGAAAGTCTTACGTGTGTTCGATTGTAATTTTTCGGTGATTTTTGGTTGTGGCATCATAGCTATGGAGGTAATTTTCTGGCGACTGAATTCTGGTTTTCGATTTCGAGTTCTGGTCTGAGTTGGTACGTTTTTACAATTGCGTACGTATTGATAAATACGTACTGCGTACCTTAATTTATTTTCTTGGTACGTAGTACGTATTTATGAATGTGTACCAAGTTTACTTTGTATACAGTACATATTTATTAATGCGTACTAGGTTTCATCTATATATTATGATGCAGGTATGGCCATCTTCTTTAGTGGTTGCGCATGGAGGATACTAGAAAGCGAACATTTATGAGGGTGGTAGGAAAGAGTATATTCTTATACCACCTAGTGGTATAAGCTTTGAATCTTTATTAGCAAAGCTTGAATTTAGAATGAAGAAGGATAAGAGTATCTATATGTTTGATATAGATGGTTTAGTGTAGTAACCTAGTGGTGAAACTATGAGAATGAAGATTACAGATGATTTCGAGTTGTCTTATTTGATGGATGTGTTGAAGTTTCCTACTGTATATGTGACTATTTCTCCCACGATTGATGAATCTCATAATAGGAGGAGTCCTTTAATTGATGGTGGTGTGCAGAATGAAGATCAGAACAATTTTGATGTTGCTTGTGAAGAGTTGGGTTTTGATGGCATTGGTGAGAATGATGACCATGATGTTGGTAATAGCAATGTGGATGGTAATAGCAATGTGGGTAATGAAAATAGTGTAGGACAGCGTTTGTGGGTTATTCCCGGTGTAACCCAGCAAGCATCTCTTCCGTTGGAAGAAGTAGCGGCACCGGTTGTGCGTGTGGATGAGCTTGTTCAGGGTGGCACTTTTGTCGGAAAGAAGAAAATGAAGTCAGCTCTTGGTTTATATCACATGAAAAAGCATGTCGAGTGTAAAACAGTTCGATCAGACAAGGTTTACTACTATTTGAGATTCAAACTGGTAGAACGATGTGAGTTTGAGATGCGAGCAAGTGCAACATCTAATTTGTTGCGCATCAATCTCTTCACTCATCACTCTTGTGCGGATGATTTAAGATATCACCCTGATCCTAAGGTTTCGTCTAGAGTTGTTGCTGCACACCTTGGCCCAAATTTTGGGGAAGATGGTTCGTATCTTAGGCTAAAGGATATTCAATCACAAATACGAAGGGAATTTGGTGTGAATGTAAAATATTCTACTGCTTTGGCTAGTAAGCTGATGCGTCTTCGACTTTTGGGCCGTTTGGCCCTATTTTTCCTATCTTTTTGTGTCTGTAGTGTCTGTATAGGGAAGAAAGCAGGTGTTCATGGAAGGAAGCTCAGTCCGAGGCATACAGAGAAAAGATGGTCAGAACAAGCAGTATTGAAGCAGTTTCAATCCATTGCATGAATCTGATTCTCCCAGGAGAAGAACAGTACCCTGGCGTGAGGCTAACCAATGCATACAGCCCGTATGACCACTACCGAGATCAGCAGCCAGCCACCAAAGCCAAATAAAGAAAGATACGTGGAAGAGATTTGCACGTTATTCTGCCGAGCGCCTGTGTGAAGAAGGATCTGGAAGCCAGTTAATCACCCTCAATCAATCAATCGGTGATTGCCAATTATCAATCTGATCAATCAAGGATAAATCAAGATCGAGCTAAACATGGAAGCAATCAATCACACTGATATGGTCTACCAGAGGAGGATATTGACGACTACAGTCTCAGCTATAAAAGTCCAGCAAGTGTGGCTGGCAAAAAGTTGGTTACCCCTAGTATTCGATAACACTCCGCTCAAGATACACTTTTACTTTCAGTTCATTTATATTTTCCGCACAAAACAATTTACCAGCTTTCATTTTAATTCCATTGTGAAGAACAAATTCAAAGCAGTTTGTCTTAGGTATTATCTTAATTTCAGTACTTCGTATTTTATGTTATTCATGTGTTTATTTACTTTCGTTAATATGCATTTCAATATGTGTGAGTAGTCCCCTTTGGTGAGATGTGGGTGGGGGAAATGATTAAGTGTTGATAGGTGAAATATTTGAGAGGCATTTGTGCCTTCGGTTGGATCCAGTGGTTCTGGAGAGATCTGAGCAGAATTCATGATCCAGCGTTAAATCCGAATTTGCAGCTTAGAGGTCTAGTGATGAGATTAAGATCCAAGAAGCTGCAAGGTTATTTCCAGTGCTATGTTCAGAAGAAGTTGGAGGACGATGGAGCTGAATCCCGACAGTTGAAGTTGGTGAATTTTATGAGCATCGAGGAGGGCAACTAGGCCGCTTGATTTAATTATTTTATCCAACTCTACATTTTGTTTTATTCAATTTTTAATTAGAGCCCAACTACTGTAATTCGTTTAGGCGTATTGGGCCAATGGTTTTATTTATTTTATAAGTTTAGCCTAGTTCGAAATTTCCAAGCCCAATACTTGTTAATTTCGAAACCTAGCTTAGGAACTAGTCTAGTATTTATATTATTTTCAGATTTATTGTTCATAGACTTGTTTGAATGAAAAATTGATTTGTTTTCAGCATTGTCTCACGTGTTTTACAAAGCACACAAACCCTAGTTCTTGGCAGGATTCAATTTTGGCATATAGTTCGTTCGTGATCTTGTGTGGGTCTCGGGTTAACTACGCCGCTGGAGAATTGCTTCCATGATACGTGTTTCAATCGTTCGTCGATTCGGGGTCCGAATTGAGGTAAATCTCCAAACTGTCTTGTTTCTTGTTCTCGTTTTCCATCCGCCAACTTTACCTTTGTCTTCTTTTCACCATCCTACTTCCTTCAAATATATTCCAGCCTTTCCTCAACTTCATCGCACCACCAATAATCCTAAATCGAATCCAATTTGGGGCACCGTGTGTTTTTGAGTTCTACTCGTGCGAATTTGCTGATTTTCGGATATGTTGTTCGTGACTGCAATTTTTAATTCGTGTTAAAATTTGAGCTAAATCGGAGTTGATTTGCTATAGATTCCAATCGTGTTATTTTCTAGGGTTTTAATCGATAGATTGGTCTTGGTTCTGTGTTTTGTTTTGTTCCTTGCTCAATTTTCATTTTAGATCAGTATAATAAGTGTCTTAACCTCTAATAGTTCAGTTTGTAATTAGATTGAATCAACTTTTCGGCTGACGTGTGTTCGAGTCTTGCTTTCGCATGTTCGTTGGCCGTATCATAAATTTGGTATCAGAGCCACGTCAGCTTGCTGGTCGTGGTTCAATCCAAAACTGTGGTGTGACATACTAGGGGCAAAAAGGATCGATCATATTATAAAAAAAAAGAAAAAAAAAGGAAGAGATCGAGCCCTAGTTTTAGATCACCGAGTATCTTGATTTTTCTTAGTTTGATTTTGTTAATTTTTTATTGGTTCTTGATCAAAATTTTGTGAGTAATTGTGTTTGGTAGACTAGTGTCGTCTTTTAATTAGCTCGTGTGTGTCGCATTGGTCGTCCTTCGTCGATTAGCGATTGGGGATGTCGAATTGCAGCTTGATTTTCCCTTTCTTGGAGTCTTAATTTTTGGTTATTGGGTGATTATATTGGTATTGGTTTGTTATAGTCCTAGTTTGATTTGGTTTTGGTAGTCATTTTCCTAATCGAACTCAAAACTGTTTCGTTGCTCGATTTAGTTTTGGTTTTGGATTTGGTTTTGCCATCTTCTTTTCTTATTTTCCTTACAAAACTGAACACCTTCCAGCCTTTGTGCCATCTTTTTTCCTTATTTGCCACTTTCTTTCCTTATTAATCCATCGTCGACGGTAGACGTTAAAACGGACGTCAAATTTGCTCCAGAGGTCCAATTTTTCTCCGTAATACCATTCCGAAAGCAGAACGACATTTTGAACAAGACACATTGCTTCGCTATGATATATAAGCAATTTTGGCCAAATTCCATCATCTTCTAGGTGAAATCGCCCTGTGAACTTTTTCGGTTTTCTGATTTTTTTGATTTTTTTCATTTTTTCGTCCAAGTAGCTCGTGTTTTGTGATATTTGAGTCGAATTATTGAGATATATTGTTCTTGAAAGTGATTTGAGATATTGGTCGTATCTTTAACATGTGGTTCACTGAGATTCAAGTTCGAGCTATTGACTAGGATCAAAGGGGTTCAGTCTTAAATCTTATCAAGTTCGAAAATTTGGTGAGCTTGTTCTAAATTTGCATAATTCAATTCTTGAGTGATATACACGAGTGGAAAAATACTGAGAGAACAAACGAGAGCATTGTGAGGATTGCGAGGTTATTTTTATTCCTTTGCGTTTGTCCACTGTGCAGGTTTTATGGAATCGGGAAAGACACTACACTCTTTAGGCTCCCACCCAGATTGGGACGCCAAACACCACTTTGATGATTTGAGTGGTCAAGTATAGAGTTAATTCACAGAAGTCCAGAATACTATGGCACAATTGTTGGCTAAATTTGAACAGCTCAGTACAGCTCAGACACCACCATTAGCCAATAATCAACAGCCAGAAGATGAGTTTGAACTTCATGAAGAAGCATAAGAGCTCAAACATTTTGAGGATGAACGAGTTGAAGATAATACAGCTCAGTTCTTTCCACTACAGAGAGACAGAAACGGCTTTGCAGCTCGAGGTAGAGGCTGGGGTTGTGGTGTTCCCTTCCAACCACGTTTCCAGGTAGCTCTCAGGAATGTCTATCCAGAACAGCCTAGATATGGTAATGAAGATGGTCTACTTGGCAACATCAAGACCACCATTCCAGAGTTTGAAGGCAAACATGATCCAAACGCCTATTTAGACTGGGAGCGCAAAGTTGAAATTTTTTTTGAGTGCTATGACTTCCCAAAGTCTAAGAAAGTGCAGCTAGCTTCCCTTGAGTTCACTGGATATGCAGCAACATGGTGGGAGTTTCAGTAGACCCGGCGACGCAATCAGAGATATCCTCCTATTGATACCTGGCAGGAGATGAAGGATGTTATGAGAGGTAGGTTCATCCCAGTTCACTATGAAAGAGAATTGGAAAAGAAGCTCAGTCAGATTCGTCAAGGATCCAGATCAATTGAGGAATATCACAAGGAATTAGAGACAGCCTTGAACCGGGTTGGACAAGAAGAGACACTGTTTGCTACACTCAACCGGTATATTGAAGGAATGAACCCTGACATTTCTTGTGAAGTCGAGCTGAAGGACTTTGACAGTATTGAGGCAATAGTTCATTATGCATCTATTGTAGAGCGGCAACTTAGAGATGGACGCCGACGTTCTTCTCATTCCACGCCTGCAAGGACGCCGTGGGTTAGGACCGACTCATCTACACCTAAGACCCCTCCCACATATCCTCCAGCACAGTCTACGCCACCAGCCCGCCGTTTTGAGCAGTCTACACCCCAGGCCAGCCGCAGGAATGATCTCAGTGCGCCAAACAGAAGCTCACAGAATCAGTCAGTCCAGTCTAGTCAACCTCAGAATGCTACATCAGGCAGAGCATGTGACGTTCAGTGTCACAAGTGTCATGGTTGGGGACATTTTCAGGCCCAGTGCCCTAACCGACGTGTTATGTTCATCACCGAACAGAATGAAATGGAATCACCCAGTGAAGAAGAGATAGATGATACTGAAGCCACAGAGGCCGAAAATCAGCCAAAGGTTAGCATACCAATGGCCGAATATGAGGAGGAGACAGCCCCTCCTGCACATGGTTGTCTAGTGTCCATCCGGACTTTGAGCATGCTGAGAAAAGAAGATCTGATAGACCAATGGGAAAACATCTTCTATACCCGTTGCGTTGTTCAAGACAAAACGTGCTCCATGATAATTGACGGTGGCAGTGTGGTGAATGCCATTTGTCAGTATGCAATCGACAAGCTCGCACTCGTGCCTCACAAGCATCCAAAGCCATACAAATTGCAATGGCTTACAGACAGAGGCGAGATCAGAGTCTTGTGTCAGGTAAATGTTCAATTTACTATTGGTAGATTTACTGACACAGTTCTTTGTAATGTTATTCCTATAGAGGCAGCACATATCTTGTTAGGTCGTCCATGGCAGTTTGATAGAAAAACAATCCATGATGGGTACGCGAACACTTATGCAATACCAAGAGAAAGAAAGATGACCATATTGAAACCATTATCCCCAAAGGAAGTAGTTGAGGATCAAGTCAAAATGCAGGAGAAGTTTAAGGAGAAACGAGAAAGAAAGGCCAAAGCTGAGGCCGCCAGCTCTAAGCATGAAATGGCTGAACGCTCCAAGGCCAAATCCGCACCTCTAATGACCAAGAATTCAAAGTGAGCAGCTCTTATTTTAAGTCCACCGAACTCTAGTGCCAACAATGCAGACCTAGTGCACAAAAATTTGTTCATTAGTGCAATGGGAGTCCAAAAAGCCATCAAAACTGGTAAGCTTATCGTTCTGGTTACTTTTAAGGCTCATGATACTTCTGACCCTATTATTCCTACTATTTTGCAGCCTTTGATGGAGGAGTTCAAGGATGTGTTCCCAGAAAAGATTCCCAGTGGTCTGCCGTCAATTCGAGGAATTGAGCATCAGATCGACTTTCAGCTGGGTGCAGTCCTTGCCAACAGGCCAGCTTACCGGACCAGCCCTAAGGAGACAAAAGAAATAGACTGACAAGTTAGGGAATTGTTGGAAGATAGACGAATCAGAGAGAGCATGTCGTCATGTGCAGTTCCTGTGATTCTTGTGCCAAAGAAGACAAATGAATGGCACATGTGTATGGATTACAGAGCTATCAATAAGATCACGGTAAAGTATCGTTTTCCCATTCTCAGGTTAGATGATATGCTAGATGAGTTGTCTGGAGCCTCAGTATTTTCTAAGATTGATTTGCGTTCTTGTTATTTTCAAGTTAGAATGGCTGAAGGGGATGAATGGAAAACTGCATTTAAGACTAATCATGGTTTGTATGAATGGCTTGTAATGCCTTTTGGACTAACTAAAAAAATGCTCCTAGTACTTTTATGCGTTTGATGAATCATGTGCTGCGTGATGTTATTGGAAAGTATGTTGTTGTTTACTTCGATGATATCCTTATCTATAGTACTAGTGTTTCTGAGCATGTTAGACATCTTAGGCATGTTTTTGAATTGTTGCATGATGCTAAGTTGTATGCCAACCTGTCTAAGTGTTCTTTTTGCACGGATGAGGTTGTTTTTCTGGGATTTGTTGTGAGCAGTCGTGGTGTTGAGGTAGATAGGACTAAGGTGAAAGTCATTGAGGAATGGCCCACGCCTAAGTCGTGTTCTGATGTGAGATCTTTCCATGGATTAGCTGGTTTTTATCATCGATTCGTGCGAGATTTTTCTTCTATTGTTGCACCATTGATTGAATTGAGTAGGAAAGATAGAAAGTTTGAGTGGGGCAAAGCCGAAGAGCATGCTTTTAATCTGCCGAAGTTGAAATTATGCAATGCTCCTGTGTTGGCTTTACCTGATTTTAATAAGATGTTTGAGATTGAATGTGATGCCTCTGGTATAGGCATTGGTGCTATTTTGATGCAGAAAAGAAAACCAGTCTCATTTTTCAGTGAGAAATTGAATGGAGCAGACCTTAGGTATTCCACATACGATAAGGAGTTGTATGCCTTGAAGAGGTCTTTGGAGACTTGGCAGCACTATCTGAGACCAAAGGAGTTCGTGATTCACACTGATCATGAATCCTTGAAGCATTTGAAAGGGCAGCAGAATCTGAATTCACGCCATGCCAGGTGGGTTGAATTCATCGAATCTTTTTCCTATGTGATAAAGTACAAGAAAGGAGAAGAAAATGTAGTTGTTGATGCTTTATCTCGCAGGTATACTTTACTGTCTGTTATGCATGCTCAGTTCTTAGGATTCGAACATATTAAGATTTTCTATGAATCAGATCCGTTCTTTGGTCCTATATTTGCATCTTGTACAGCTAAGTCTAAGGCTATTGATTCATTCTATGTGTCTGATGGATTCTTGTTTAAAGAGTCAAAATTATGTGTGCCTGATTGTTCTATGCGTGAGATGCTAGTTGTAGAGTCACATGCAGGAGGATTGATGGGTCATTTTGGTGTGTCCAAGACATTGAGTCTTTTGCATGAGAATTTTTATTGGCCTCGCATGAAACACGATATTAAAAGAGTCTGTTCTCGTTGTATTACTTGTAGGAAAGCCAAGTATACTTCGAGTCCTTTTGGATTATACACGCTTTTGCCGGTGCCATCGTTCCCTTGGGTCGATATATCCATGGATTTCATTCTTGGTTTGCCTAGATCTAAGTTTGGGAAAGATTCTATTTTTGTGGTAGTTGATCGTTTTTCCAAGATGTCTCACTTTATTGCTTGCAGAGAAACTGATGATGCTGTTAACATTGCAAATTTATTCTTTCATGAAGTAGTTCGTCTGCATGGGGTTCCAGAACCATTGTGTCTGATAGGGATTCCAAGTTTTTGGGACATTTCTGGCGTGTTTTATAGGGAAAGTTAGGTACCAAACTTTTATTTTCTACTGCATGTCATCCACAAATAGATGGCCAAACTGAAGTAGTTAATAGGACGTTAGGTACTTTATTGCGTGCACTTGTTAAAAATAATTTGAAGTCATGGGAAGAATGTTTGCCATTTGCTGAATTTGCTTATAACAGGGTTGTGCATTCTTCTACACATATGTCCCCATTTGAGGTCGTTTATGGCTTTAATCCGTTGACTCCAACGGATCTTATTCCTTTACCTACTGATCATCTTTCGAGTTTGCAAGGTTCATGTAGGGTTGAACAAGTTCGAGAGATGAATGAGAAAGTAAAGATGAGGATTGAGCTTCAAGGTGTGAGGAACGCAACAAAGGTGAATATGCACCGTAAGCAAGTGTTGTTCAAACCTGGTGATAAGGTTTGGCTTCACTTCAGCCCGGGACGTTTTCCTAATCTAAGGAAGTCGAAGCTAATGCCTCGTGGAGATGGACTGTTCACTGTGGTGGCTCGAGTTAATGACAATGCCTACCGCATTGATCTTTTAGGTGAGTATAAGTGTTCCAATACATTTAATGTTTCTGACTTATCTCCTTTTCCTGTAGATGATTTTGATGTTGAGGAGGAGCTGTATTCGAGGACGAATTCTTTCAGCAGGGGGGGGGGGAATGATAAGACTGGACCTAGCACTGAAGCGTTAAATCCGGATTTGCAGCTTAGAGGTCCAGTGACGAGATTAAGAGCCAAGAAGCTGCAAGGTTATTTCCAGTGCTATATTCAGAAGAAGTTGGAGGATGATGGAGCTAAATCCCGACAGTACAAGTTGGTGAATTTTATGAGAATCGAGGAGGGCAACTAGGCCGCTTGATTTAATTATTTTATCCAACTCTACATTTTGTTTTATTCAATTTTTAATTAGAGCCCAACTACTGTAGTTCGTTTAGGCGTATTGGGTCTATGGTTTTATTTATTTATAAGTTTAGCCTAGTTCGAAATTTCCAAGCCCAAGACTTGTTAATTTCGAAACCTAGCTTAGGAACTAGTCTAGTATTTATATTATTTTCGTATTTATTGTTCATAGACTTGTGTGAATGAAAAAGTGATTCGTTTTCAGCATTGTCTCACGTGTTTTACAAAGCACACAAATCCTAGTTCTTGGTAGGATTCGAGGCATCTTCGAATCTGAAATCTATAATTCGTTCACGATCTTGTGTGGGTCTCGGGTTAACTACGCCGCTGGAGAATTGCTTCCGTGATACGTGTTTCAATCGTTCGTCGATTTGGGGTCCGTATTGAGGTAAATCTCCAAACTGTCTTGTTTTTTGTTCTTGTTTTCCATCCGCCATCTTTACCTTTGTCTTCTTTTCACCATCCTACTTCATTCAAATATATTCCAGCCCTTCCTCAACTTCATCGCACCACCAATAATCCTAAATCGAACCCAATTTGGGGCACCGTGCGTTTTTGAGTTCTACTCGTGCGAATTTGCTGATTTTTGGATATGTTGTTCATGACCGCAATTTTTAATTCGTGTTAAAATTTAAGCTTAATCGGAGTTGATTTGCTATAGATTCCAATCGTGTTATTTTCTAGGGTTTTAATCGATAGATTGGTCTTGGTTCTGTATTTTGTTTTGTTCCTTGCTCAATTTTCATTTTAGATCAGTATAATAAGTATCTTAACCTCTAATAGTTCAGTTTGTAATTAGATTGAATCAACTTTTAGGCTGACGTGTGTTCGAGTCTTGCTTCCGCATGTTCGTTGGCCGTATCACAGTGGGTGATATCTGCTCGGTTAGAGCTGTACCATGCCAAGCAAAGTTCAGGGCATGACAGACAGCAATGTTCAGTATGCCCATGACTGAGTAGCTGAGTAGCGCCTTCAATGGTGTTGTAGATCTAGATGGCGATGAACGGGCAAGGGGATACTGCGTCCTTCCTCGGTCTTGAGCTTCTCTAATAATTACCCATTAACTGTGACGAGCCATCAAGCCATGGTTATTGACCAAGGGACTTACCTCACTCATCGTAGATATATCGATGACCGGTTGCACGCGTTATCGAAAATATATATCCCGCGAGTTATGTCTACTCTGTAGGTGCGAAGCCGGGAAGCTTGGAAGAGAAGATTGGTGAGGGTCATACTTGGAGAGATCGGGTATGACTACTATCTAAGGAGGAGTGAAGCATGGCCTTGTGATCGGGGTGAAGCGTGACCTTCGGACCAAGTAACCAGAAGGGATTCAACCATCCCAAGTGTGGAGTATAAACTCTTGAAACGCCCCAATGTCTTTGGGCCATGCCTTGAGTTTATGCAAAACATGGACGGATCTTCAGTATGCCCATGACAGAATACACATATCAATAATAATCATGACCTACCACAAATCTTACCCCTTTTATATTTGATTGTTTTCAAAGTTTAATTTGTGCAGATAAACAGGATTGGATCGTGACAACCAAACTTGTGCACCTGCAGAGTAAAGTAGTTCATCACTCTCCGTGGGATCGACCCTAGCTTACCGCTAAGACTATCCAGTCCGGTAGTGGGCATAAGAGCGTGTACTGTCCGTTTGGGGCATACACATGTATTTTGATCGTACCACACGACGGGTGCGTGTCATAAGCACCATGCTCTGGAACTCTCATTTGGTGATGCTGATAATTCATTTCAGGTTTCTCTATCTCTTTTTTATATTATTGTCGCCTAATTGTTATTGGTAATCTTGGTTCGCGTGGTACGATTTTAAAATTTCGTACCAGGTTTGCGACTGTATTACCGGTACACCGGATACGATTTTACATAATTTTACCCAGTGTACTGGTAATACACTTGCAAACTTGGTACGAAATTATCATTGCGTACCTAGTGTACAATAGTTATTATAGTATGTTGTTACGTATTTCAAAAAATGTACCAAATTTTACCAATTGTCTTGGTACAACCGGTACATTTTTGTAAATGCGTACCTAGTTTGCAACTATATTATTGTTACATGCGGTACGTTTTTTCAAATTTATACCATGTTTACTGAGTGTACTTTCAGTGATTATTTGTATTAATTTAGATAAATTCTTTCAGATGATTCCCAAGTTCTTATATATGTTGGAGCAGATGAATCCAGGTTCAATTGTGGACCTTCAGACATGTCCAGACGGTTTGTTTCAATATTTTGTTACTTTGCTCTCTCTGCGTGCATAAGAGCTTTTCGTGCATGTCGGCTCGTGATTGTCATTGACGACACCCACTTGAAAGGGAAATACAAGGGCATTTTGTTTGTCGCAGTTACGAAGGATGCTAATGAACAGATTGTTCCATTAGCATTTGGCATTAGTGATGTGGAGGATACTTCATCATGGTCGTGGTTTTTGGAGCATGTCCGCCGGACGTTTGGTTGCCCCCTGGATTTTATGATAGTTTCTAATCAGCATCTGAGCATTAAGAATGCTATTGATCGAGTTTATCCTGGCATCCCTCATGATCTTTGTATGTTTCATATACAGGTAACCTGAAGATTTGGGGTACCGTTGTGACTGATCTATTCCATCTTGCTACCAATGCTTATAGAGTATAGGATTATGAGGAGTACATGAACAATTTGAATGAGGCATCTCGTGGTGGCTATGAAAAGCTTATGAGTATTGGTCCAAGCAGATGGTCTATTGCACTATGCTCCGTGCTGAAGTTTGGGTTTGGTACATCTAACGCTGTAAAGAATATGAATTCAAGACTTCGGTGGGCTAGAAAACTTCTGGCATGTTCTCTTCTATCGTAATCTTGTCCAATCTTGGTTCTTCCAGCGGCGCACAAAATCTGGATCTAGAAATGAAGAATTATCGGTATACACAATAAGGGAATTAGGTACAGCTGTCGAGGCAGGGCGCGTGATGAGAGTTGAACCGATATCTAATACGAAGTTTAATGTCATTTCTTGAGTAAAGAGCAAAGTTGTTGATGTTGCTTCCAGGAAGTGTTCATGTCATGCATGGGATATGGACTTAATACCTTGCTCTCACGCTACAGCAGCAATCGGGTGAAGTTGAAGTTTTATGTGTTGGGACTAAATGCATATTCGTACCTATTTTGTCAAAACTTATTATTACACCTGGTACGTAATTGTAAATGCGTACCAAGTGTACCGCATGAAAACTTGGTACGCAGGTACGCTTTGATCAATGCGTACCTGGTTAGGAAGTTCCGATGCGGTACACCTGGTACGCATTTACAATTGCGTACCAAGTTTGCTCATCAGAACTTGGTACACCGGTATGCTTTGACTAAAAACGTACCGGCGTACCAAGTTCGGATACGGTACACCTGGTGCGCATTTACAATTGCATACCAAGTTTGCTTATCAGAACTTGGTACGCCGGTACGCATTACCCAATGCGTACCAAGTGTTCAAGTTCTTATGTGGTGCACCTGGTACGCAGTTATAATTACGTCCCATGTTTCCCTTCATTGAAGTATTAATTTGTTACACATTTTTAGGGTTAAGAAGGAATCCCCACTGTCATATGTGCATGAATATTATTCTACTGCGACGTGGCGTGAGATTTATGCTGATGATGTGATGCCTATTTCGGATAAAGATTCGTGGTGTGTGCCACCACATGTTTCTTCAAGGATTGTTCTTACACCCAAGGAACCTAAGCAAGCTGGACGACTGTGTACAAAGAGGATTCCAACTGGATCTCATACCAAACGTAGTCGAGGGTGTTTGTGGTGTCATGAGAAAGGTCATTATATGAGTACATGCCCTCTAAGACGCCACTTTATTAACCCGGAAGAAGAAGGGAGTAGCAACCAACCAAGCATCAAAACGAGAACCTGCAAAACCAAGAAATATGGTATTTGTGGTGTTGCGGGTCATACTCGCCAAACATGTCAAGATCCACATAGATTTGGTTGATAATTGGAAATTTATTGAATTATATTAGATGTGTACTGTTTGTCATGATTTTTGTTTGAATTTTTGACGTTTTTATGAATTTTGTGTCAAATATTATTGTAAATATTGGTACGTTTTTACATACTTGTAACAGATAGGTAAGTAAATATTGGTACGTTTTGTTTAATTACTTACCTTGCGTACTAGAAAAACTGTAACGAAATTACATTTGCTTACCGTGCGTACCATAATGCAAGTACATAGTTATCTTATGCATAATACCAATAAAGATCAAAATATACATAATATCAGTAGCATATGCTAATAGTTATTCAAAATACACATTCGAAATATACTAATGTTTATGAATTTACAAAATACTACCCATCATGCACAAAATATTAACACCAATTCACGGTCCATTTGTTGCCTCCATTCAAATCCATGATGACTGCCGGTATCACTTCCTCCGTACTATGGGCATAAATGGTCCTTGCTATGTGGTCTCTATACTGCTCCCGGTCTTGAGGCTCTTCCAAACATTTTCGCATTGGATTTTTTTAGATGAGTTGCTTCACATACTTTAGCGCATAGATGTACAATCATATCCATTATCTTGCTGGTATTTGTTTCTCTTTTGGCCCTTCTTTGGAGGAAAGCATAATTCCCACTGGCAGAATTGTGGGTCTTTTATGCGATGCTCTCTGTAATATCCAATAGCCTTCATGATTTGTGGCATCGTTCTTGTCATTGGCAGAAATAGATCTCTTCGATTATCAAAATGGTGGTCTTCGAATGTATATTCTTTAAAATTGTAGAGAGTGATCTTCTGCTTTTTCAGATCTACCAACAGGGTACCCCAGTGATCCTTATAGAAGCATAATGCAACAACCTAAAAAAAATAAAACATGGTACGTTATTGTAAATGTGTACCACAAATCTAAGAAAATACGGTACGTTATTGTAAATGCGTACTGCCAAATCAAGTAAACTCAGTACACAATTGTAATATCATACCGTATTTACCATACATGCATTTGGTAAAACAAGTATGATTTTAGAAATGCGTACTGATTGTACCATGATGTATAGTTACGTATTAATAAAATCGTACCTTGTCGCAGTCAACCCAATGCTTCATGTTCTCCCTCCAAGCTGGCTGAACTCCTTCGGCAAACAGGAGCAACCTATTCATTTCTTCTTCGGGGAAGACCTCTTCAACATTCGGGTTAAATATCTTGTGATTGTACGGATCAAAAGCATTGACTCTCTTAGATTGGTTGACCGAGTTGAATACATTCTCCACCGTTTCCTACAAATAAGTGTAAGAAATATAAATATAAATATATATATATATATATATATAAAAATATATATCTAATCTGTGTAGAAGTATTACTGTAAATAATTAAAATCAGTCTAAATGGTTGAATTTCCCATAAAATAGCAAGACGTCACGACAATCTTCGAGTCAACTTCTCCCAATTTGGCCATTGTAGGATTTATCACGAGAACAGCAAGGTAAGCCTCAATGTGTTCTATGTCTAGCTGGCCTGTTGGATCCATGATAGACTGGAAAAAGCTCTTCTCCGCATCACAAAAGGCTCCAACATTTCTCTTGTTTTCAATGAATATTAGATTAATTAAACTTGGTACGCTTTGACAAAATCGTACCGAGTTTACCAATTATAGAATGGTACACCTGGTACGCATTGACAAAATCGTACCGAGTTTCCCAATACTACACTGGTACACCTGGTACGCATTGATCAAATCGTACCGAGTATACCAATTGGAAAATGGTACACCTGGTACGCAATTATAAAATCGTACCGAGTTTACCAATTCTACACTGGTACACCTGGTACGCATTGACAAAATCGTACTGCGTTTACCAATTGCATAATGGTACACCTAGTACGTGATTTAATAAATCGTATTGAATTTACCAAAAATTACCTGTTACACCTGGTACGCATTGACAAAATTGTACGTATTAAAAATGTAAACTTTGATATTTGAAGATGAAAAATTTAACTTACGGTGCCATTTCCTCTGAGCTCAACCAGTGATGAAATGTATAACGGCCTCGTCGTACGTCTTCCGGGAGAAATGGATTGCATAGAGGTGGAGCTGGAAATCTTCCTCGGATTGGCCTCGGATTCAAGATACGTAACGAGATTGTAGGAGCTTGATTTTGGAAAGATTGAGCTTGTGGAGCTGCTGGTTGTGGTGCTTGACCGAGTTGAATACATTCTCCACCGTTTCCTACAAATAAGTGTAAGAAATATAAATATGTATATATATATATATATATATATATATATATATATATAGGTTATCTGTGTAGAAGTATTACTGTAAATAATTAAAATCAGTCTAAATGGATGAATTTACCATAAAATAGCAAGACGTCACGACAATCTTCGGGTAAACTTCTCCCAATCTGGCCATTGTAGGATTTGTCACGAGAACAACAAGGTAAGCCTCAATGTGTTCTATGTCCAGCTGATCTGTTGAATCCATGATAGACTGGAAAAAGCTCTTCTCCGCATCACAAAAGGCTCCGACATTCCTCTTATTTTCAATGAAAATTAGACTAATTAAACTTGGTACGCTTTGACAAAATCGTACCAAGTTTACCAATTATAGAATGGTTACCTGGTACGCATTGACAAAATCGTTCTGAGTTTCCCAATACTACACTGGTACACCTGGTACAGATTGATTAAATCGTACCGAGTTTACCAATTGGAAAATGGTACACCTGGTACGCAATGATAAAATCGTACCGAGTTTACCAATTCTACACTGGTATACCTGGTACGCATTGACAAAATCGTACTGAGTTTACCAATTGCATAATGGCACACCTAGTACGTGATTTAATAAATCGTACCGAATTTACCAAAAATTACCTGTTACACCTGGTATGCATTGACAAAATTGTACGTATTAAAAATGTAAACTTTGATATTTGAAGATGAAAAATTTAACTTACGGTGCCATTTCTTCTGAGCTCAACCAGTGCTGAAATGTGTAATGGCCTGGTCGTACGTCTTCTGGGAGAAATGGACTGCGTAGAGGTGGAGCTGGAAATCTTCCTCGGATTGGCCTCGGATTCAAGATGCGTACCGAGATTGTAGGAGCTTGATTTTAGAAAGATTGAGCTTGTGGAGCTGCTGGTTGTGGTGCTTGTGGTGTTTGTGGAGCTTGTGGTGGAGCTGGACCTTGTAGCACTGGGACTTGTGGTTGTGGAACTCGTGGAGTTTGTGGAGGTGGACCTTGTGCAGCCTTAGGACCTTAAAGAGCTTCAAATTGTGGACACGGTTCGAATGGTCCAGCTGAAGCTCCATTTTCTTGAAGAATTTTCTATTGCGGAGGCGTAAATTGATCAGCTTCTAGGAAGGTGTCCCACAATATGTTGATTTGTGTGTCCGTAAATGGATCGCCTGCCTGTTCAGGGGCCTGCTTGAGAAAAAGAACTATTGGTACGTTTTTTCAAATTTTGTACCAGATTTGTATTGCAAACTTGGTACACTCGGTACGTTTGGAACAAACATTTGTTGGTACGCATGGTATGTTTTTATGAAAAACGTACCATGCGTACTTGTGGAAATAGGTACGATTTTATATATCGTACCATGCGTACCCAATTACAATACATATCAATTAATGAAAAATAATGCATCCATTGTATTACGAATTCGATTACAACATCAAATAAACAGGAATATAAATGTAAATTGTTCATAACATGAAAAATAAAATATCAAATTATTTATGTTATCCCACCATCAAATTGTTCAAATATTGCTATGCATCAACTCAAAATGCATCTTGTACCTTATTATCATCTGACTGCTCCGTCGTTCTCTCCCCGGCTTGCTCTGCTGGTGCTCCTCCCTCCTTCTTCGTGCTCCTCTTGTCGTTTTCCACAGTTGCTGCCTCCATTTCCTCTTTCTCCGCGCTTCTCCTGTCGCCATCCATGTCAACGGGGATGCTGTCGGAGTTTCCTTCTGCTTCTGCTGTTGCGGTTGTGGGTTCGATGTCATTGTGGTGAGGAGAGGCTGGAGATGTATAATGGGCACTCATAAAGGGTTGGACTATCCCTTTTTCTTAGAGCTGGTTAACAACATAACTCCCAACATCCTTCACGAGCTGCTGCCTTTCATCCTTGAGCCATGATATAAGCAGATTTGTTGCTGCCTCAGCTATCTCTCTCACAAGAACCGCTCTCTCCGGACCTTGCATTAAGGTGGCAAGGACAGAGGAACCAGCATTGATAGTAGGAGGAGCAGTGGAGGTGGATGCAACGTTGGTATGCGGAGGTGGAGGCGGAGGAGTGTCTTCATCATCTTTGTTGGTAGCAAGCTGTTCATCATTGTCACCATCGTCGGCTAGTTCTCGTTTTCTTTTCTTTTTGGCATCATTCAGATCATACTCAAATTCAAATTTGCCGAATTCTGAGTCATTCTGTAGAGACAGCCAGGATGGTGTTTCCTTCTCAGCATGGGAGGGCTTCAACACCTATTGAAAATTCTGACAAGGATACAATATGGTTATATAAACTGCCGGTAAACTTGGTACACTTGGTATGCAATGACAAATGCGTACTAAGTTTACCATTTTATTTAAGCACTCTCAGAACGAAATTCCTATTGTGTACTGAGTGTACCTAATAAATTGATGGTTTAACTTGGTACATTTGGTACGCATTTATAATTACGTACCAAGTTTACCAATTTATCTATGCACACTTGGTATGCATTTATCAGTGCGTACCAAATGTACCAGTTTGACACTGGTAAACGTGGTACGTATTTGTGAATGCGTACCAAGTTTTACTAAATGCGTACTGTGATCTTTATAAAATTAGATTAGATCCAAGAAGAAATGTTACCACTTTTATCTTTTCTTCTGAGGGGATTTCCGTGTCTTTGATGTATCTGTACCTTAACATGCGAGGCAGTTTCTTCTCGGTGGACCTCAATGCCACCTTTTTTCCAATCGCTGGTACAGCCTCAAATATCCAACCCTGTTTGATAAATAAACTTTGTTAGTATGTAATCATATACAAGATAGAATAGGTTTACTTAGTAAACTTGGTACGATTTTATCAATGCGTACCGAGTTTACCAGTATCAAAGTGTTACGTTTGGTACGCAATTATAAAATCATACCAAGTTTTCCAATAGCTTATACTTATATCTGAAAAACTTGGTACGATTTTGTAAATGCGTACCGAGTTTACTAGTATTAAACTGTTACGTTTGGTATGTAATTATAAAACCGTACCAAGTTTTCCAGTAGCTTATGCTTATATTTGGAGAACTTGGTACGATTTTGTAAATGCGTAACGAGTTTACCAGTATCAAATTGTTACGTTTGGTACGTAATTAAAAAATCGTAGCAAGTTTTCCAAGCCGTACCAAATTTACCACTCTTGAACTTACCAATAAAGCGAAACTGCAGCCTCAAATATGGTAAGTGATGCCGGATTTTTTTTTTATCTTCTGTGTCGATTGCTTTAAAAGAATCGACAACCATTTGAAACGAGAAACTACCCCATAGGAATTTTTCCCAAGCTTCCTCATCCTCAACCAAGACCTACACCCAGTCCGGAATTTTTTTCCTTGCATTCTCATAGCCTAAGACGTACGACATTGCCAACAGAAGTTTGGCCAACTTCAAGTAGTCGTCGTCACAGAGTTTGAGAACAGATTTGTTGCGCAAGAACTTCTGGTTCACAAATGGTGTCCACACCTTTGCAGGGGTCACCATTTCGTTGGCGAAGAGTCGGGTGTAGAGGGAGAATCGCGGTATAGTGTGGTTGGCGTATGGGTTAAATTCAGCAGGGCCAAATCTCAGCCCGCTCACCAAAGCAAATTCATACCTGGAGAAGCGCAAGAGCTTCTTGTCAACCATGAACCAAATAGCTGATTCGTCATACTCTGGGAATGACTCCACCTGACGGAGCACCATCCAGTGTATGGCCTTCCCCGATCGGGTGTTGTAGTCCTGCATCCCCATGAAGTGCCCCAAGCAGTACTGCTTCAGCTTCTCCAAGACAGAGTTACCACATGCATTGAGGCATCCTCGAATGTCAGAAATAAGTGACTCATAACCATGAGTCATCACCTCGTTTTTCAAGCTGCTGAGTTCCAGCCTCTTATATGTCCAGTTGTGCTGCAATAAGATAAAAAACAATTCAATAAGAATTTCTTATTCAATTTTTAATCATAATGTGCTTGGTAAAAGGGGTAAACTTTTACAAATACGTACTAAGTTTCCTGGTACACTCGGTACGTGTTTGATAATGCGTACCTAATGTACTTGTCATGTAGGTACACATTTGCAAATACGTACTTGCAAAAAATGAAATACTGGTACACTTGGTATGTTTTTGACAATGCGTACCAAGTGTACTAGTAAAGTAGTTACGCTTTTGCAATTACATACTAGCAACAAATCAAATTACTAGTATACTTGGTACGTGTTTGATAATGCGTACCGAGTATACTAGTAAAGTAGTTACGCTTTTGCAAATACGTACTTGCAAACAATGAAATACTGGTACACTCGGTACGTTTTTTACAATGTGTACCAAGTGTACTAGGAACACACTAGTTATCTTGGTACGTATTTGCAACTTATATGCTTTGGAACTGGGTAAGCATTTATAAAATCGTACCAATTTTAATTATACAATGTCATATTCAAATCAATCGAATGCAAAATTTATCAAGCATAATCTCAGAAAATCAATAACAAACAATCCTCAATTAAACAAATTGTAGATTTGTGTGTAGCGGTACGTATTTCACAAAACGTACCGGTACGCATAGTACAATTTTTCCCCAAATTTGTGTGTACCTTAATTCACATTCTACTCAACAAACTGGGTACGCAATCGACATTCAAAACATAGTAAACCAACGAAATCGAAGAAATTAAGTGATAATCGAAAACTTACTAGTAAATCGGCAAATGGATCCTCGGCATCCTCGGCGGTGGTTTCCTCATTTTCAGTCTCGTGCGGTGGCGACGATTGGGCTTCTTCTGGCGGCGGCGACGATTGGGCTTGTTCTGACGGAGGTGACTGCTTTTCCTCCGTTTCTCTTTCTACAATGTCTTCCGGCGGCGGAGGCAGAGGCGGAGGCGGTTCGCTGCGTCAAGTGCTCTTCGTCGCGGCGGTTTTTCTCTTCGTCGCGGTGGTTTGGGCCTTCGCCGCCGTTGGGTTTGTTGCTACTTCGCTCGTCGTCGTGGCGGTGGTTTTATTCTTCGCCGCCGTTGCATTTGCTGCTTCGCCTTGTTTCTCCTTCGATGCTTCGGCGGTTTTTGTTTTCTTTGTGCGCGGCGCCATCTAGATAGGTCTGGATCAAGAAGGTTGACGGCGGAGTGAGGTTGTTGATGGCGGAGAGTGGCGGTGATGCGGAGAGAATTAGGGTTTACGGCCGAGAGTGGCGGTGATGCGGAGAAAATTAGGGTTTACGGCGGAGAGTGGCGGAGATGTGGAGAGAGGAAGCGTCGCGGAGGAAAAGGAAGAGAGAGAATAGTGGGAAAGAGAATGAGTGGGAAAAGAGAGAAACAGTGAGTAATTAATGTTTTTTGAATTATAACCATACAAACCCACTACTCTATAAGGCTATTTCAGTTAAATAGGATACAATTTTACCCAATTTTTGTCAAAAGTAAACTTTTGACAAAATTTGATATTAGCATGTACCTTAATGCTATATTACTATTTGCCTAATATAATTAATATATCTTTCTAGGCATTTCGACTAAAATTAGGAATGTTAATTTAGCCTGAATTGATAAGTCAACTTGAATAGATTGAAGAAAAAAGAATTTTAGTCGTGTTAAAATAATCAATTGAAAAATAATCACTGTCGATGAATTGTTGAGTCATGTAATAAAAGTTTTGTGTAATTTTCAATATAAATAATAATTTTATTTTTAACTTTGGATTTTTCGATGGGTTAGTTACTACTCCCTCCGTCCAATTTAAGATGCCCTAGTTGAGTGCTGGCACGGACATTAAGAAAGCTGATAAAGTGGTGTTAGGTGGATGAAAAATGACCAAAAGGGTATTGTTAATCAATGTAATTAAATTTCCTAATTGTGGGCCTTATTTCCTGTTTTTTTTCTAAGGCATTAAACTGCCTTCATTCCTTTTTTTTCGTTCTTTTTTTTTCCCTAAGGCATTACACTGCCTTATTTCTTGTTTTTTTTTCGTTTTTTTTTCCTAAGGCATCAATCTGCCTTAATTGTCAAATAATTTTTCATTTTTTTTCTGTTTCATTAATACCCTGCATAATTAAACTGCACAAATCAGAATTTGAAACTCTTAAAGAACAATTAAAACAGAAAATTGAAGCAAACTTGCAACTGGAGGGAAAACTCAAAATATGGAGGCAAATGGTAAACTTTATTGATTAAACAAACACTAAAGTACATTGATTTGATAAAAAATTGTAGAGGGAAAATTCAAACTAAAGTAACACCTAAAAACTGCTATAAATACAAGAGGCTGCTCAGATTTTAATGGCCATCATCAATGCAGCAACTACCACAAGCTACAAAAGAAAATCGAGATGGTACAACCAAGGAAAAAAGAGCTGATAAGTAATGAGCTCAACACAATAGCTCAATGGTGTCTACAACACAGTAACAATGGCAAGTTGAATTATGGTGCAAAGAAGGAAGCTGCAGAGAAGTTTGGAGTGAATGAGAAGACCATTTGGGGATTCTGAGCAGGGGATGAGCTCAGCAAGTTCAGGGACTTCCTGTGGATTTGAGAAGCAAGAAGATAGGGTTAGAAAGAAGAAAAACCAAGCCATTTGATCAAGAAAAGTACAAGGCCCTCACAGTTTTTAAGAAAACATCACTGAGGTCAATTGCTACATTAATGGATGTCAGTAAAAGACAAGCTCATATCTGGAGTAAAACAGATATCATCAAGCCACATACAAATGCCATAAAGCCATTTCTAAACCCTCAACACAAATTGTGCAGACTGAATTGGTGCTTAAGTCAGCTAGGAAGCATCATCACAGAAGGCAAGATCAAGTTTAAAAGGATGCAAAACACAGTGCATGTAGATGAAAAGTGGTTCTACCTTACCAAGGCAAAAGACAGGTACTACCTGGAAAAGAATGAGAAGCCACCAGAAAGACAGATTCAATCCAAGAGATTCATCAAAAAGACCATGTTCACTGCTGCCATTGCAAGGCCATTAATAGATTAACAAGGCACTGTCATCTTTGATGGTAAAATAGGGATATTCTCATTCATAACAGAGGAGCCTGCTATCAGAGCATCCAAAAACAGAGACAAAGGGACAATGGAAACCAAGGCAATCAACAATGTTACCAGAGCATTAACCAGAGAGCAACTACTCAACCAGGTAAGCACATAAACATCATATATGATCAAGAAGTGGTATCTGTATCATGTGTGCATCAGCAAGTATCATTTGCATCATTTGCAACAGGTATCAACATTGATCAAGTAGTAGTATCTGTACTGTTTGCATCAGAAATTCATCAAAAACTGCTCAAGTAATTGTATCTGTATCATTTACATCAGAAATTCATCAATAACTGATCAGAAAGTGGTATCTGTATCAAAACATGCAGCTGGTACCAGCAATCCAACAGAAGTGGCCAGAATGTCTTTCCTAGCATATCTATATCCAACAAGACAATGCCAAACCCCATATTACAGGGAGTGACCCTAAATTTCAAGCAATTGCACATACAGATGGTTTTCATTTTGAACTCATTAACCAACCAGCCAATAGCCCAGACCTAAATGTCAATGATTTAGGCTTTTTTAGGAGCATTCAAACACTAAAAGATCAAATGGCAGCAGCAAATGTTGATGAAATGCTGGAGAATGTAAGGACTGCATTTGACAACTACCCAGCAGAGAAGATCAACAACATTTTCCTAACATTACAAGCCTGTTGTGAGGAGATCATAAAGTGTCAAGGAGGGAACAACTACAACATTCCTCATAGGGGAAAGGATCACTTAATTAGGGAAGGGATCTATCCAGACTGTTTTGAAGTGGATGAACAAGTGGTCAGAGATGCATTGGACTACTTAAATGCTCAGGGAGATGCACAAGATACATGGTACAGTGTAGATGACATTGCAGTGTCATTGAATGAAGTTAATATTGAAGACTGAAGGGTGGCAAATGATATGCAGATTAAATGACATCACAACAAGCTTTACAGGGACAAACAAGTGTATGTTTTTGTTTTTGGATTTGTTTGGAATGTAAAGTAATCAGTGAATATGCAAACATGTAAGGACTGCTTTTGTTCTAAAATATTTTGAGCCTCCAAACCTAGTGTAGATAACACCAAGTGGTTGCATCAAATACCAGAGAACATGAATGAATGCTTCATCATGTAAATATGCATTCATTCATCCCTCAGAGAATTCTCATCACAGGGATAGAGCATGCATCAAGCCAGTTAGCATCAGATCATAATCATCATCATGTAAAATCTCAGAAGGTAACCACAAAACATGGCATCAATGGCATCAAGTGTAGTATAGATCATTATCAGTGGCATCAATTAGCATCAGAAATTCATCATCATCATCAAAAATCGCAGAAGGCAACCACAATCATACACAACAGGGCATCTTAAATTGAGAGAGAGATACTACTGATTGCATGAGATCATCATGATCAGAAATTCATAGAAAAAACAGGCAACGGGCATCACCAGCCACCACCCACCACAAATTCATCAATTCATTAGACATTCATCATGTAAATAAGGGAAAAGGCATCACCAGCCACCACCCACAGAACCAACATAAAGCAAACCTCATTCTGATTCTGATTCATAATCAGAATCAAACTCGCCGGCGAGCCTGGCTTTGCAGTAGACCTCATATGGATCGAGGGTTGCCGCCGGCTCAATCTCCGGCAGGATTTCATCAGATTTCTTCGCCGAAGCATCAGGAATCGGGGATGGTTCCCACCCCGGTGGAACCCACAAATCCACGCTCTCATCAGGAGTACCGCGCAGGAGATGGTCGGGGGACAGTTCCCACCCCGGTGGAATCCATAAGTCCTCCGATTTATCATTCCTCCCATCCATCAGAGAGAACCCTAGATAGATTCGGAAGACTTTCTGAGAGAGAGAGAGGGGGGGAGAATAATAGATCGCAGCGGAACAGAAATCAGAGAGAGATGAGAGAGAGCATTAGGGTTTCAGAAATTAGAGAAAGATGGATCGCGGCGGAGAAGACAGAGCATAAGAGAGAGGGATGAGATAGAGCATTAGGGTTTCATTAATGAGAGAAAGAGAGCTGGATCGAATTTGGGCTGGGCAGTTAATTAATGGGGTTGGGCTTGGGTTAATTAGCAAAGTAGATTAGGGGTTAATTGGGGTGGGGTTAGTAATGAGAGTGTGGGCCCAAATGGTAAGGAGTAGTAATATTCAGTGAAGGATGAGGGTATAAGGGTAAAAAATACACAACAGGGCATCTTAAACTGGACAAAAAAAGAGGGCAAATAGGCATCTTAAATTGGACGGAGGGAGTAGTATATTATTTTTAATACAATTACAAATTCAAAATTTCTTCTTGATTTGGGATCTTACGAGGCGTTGTATTAAGTTCTCATTTTATATAATTATTGTTCATATATTTTAAATTATAATAAACACTACATTTCTCAACTTGACCGTGAAAGTTATGGGTCATTTGTTACGTCTTAATTACCAAGAAAACACCATAAAAGTTTTGAATTACACGTCAATTAATTAGTAAGTATTATAATTAAAATTAGAGAATATCATGTGATATAGTCATAATGAAGATCAAAATATAAATTTTGGCTCATCTTCTTCATAAATATAGATTATGGCCATTTTTTTGAATTAGGACCTAAATACCTATTTCTCTCTTCTATTTTTGATCCATCACTCCTTGACCCGTTTTATTAACACTTGTTTTCCTATCCAAATTTCTTTTTTCCTTTCATTCTGTTTTTTTTTTCCAATTTTTTTTCTTTTCTTTCTAATTTTTCAGATTTCTTTTTTTTCTGTTTTTTTATTTTCCAGGTTTATTTTCTTTTTTATTTTCCATTTTTTTTTTTCAGATTTCTTTTCTTTTTTTCTGTTTTTTTTATTTACCAGATTTTTTTTTTAAGTTCCAAATTTTTGTTTGTCTCTTTGTTTTTTGTTTGCCTCTTCATTTTTTTGTTTACCGATCTTTAGTCAATATTCGAGCGAGGGGAGCCGAATGTCTCGGAGCGAGCCGATGAAATCTAAATTGTTGTCCAACGAGTATCCTTATATTAGTAATCGGAGCGAAGGCGGAGCCGTAAAATTGGAGCCGAATGCGGATTCACAAAATAGGAGCAATATAACTTAGAATAATTGGAATATTCGTCCCAAGAGTACCATGTCATAACTTGGAACATCTGGAACTAATTCGACAATTCGTCCCAATTGTACCAAATCTGAAACAATTGGCAATAAGGCTAAATTTGTACCAGTTGTACTATAACAGTTGGTACCAATAAGACTAAATTTGTACCAGATGTACCAGATGCCTCATACCCGGCCCGAACCGACCCGACCCGCGCCCGCCCGCGTTAGGCCCGACCCGACCCTCGTTTCATTAAGGTTATTTTTGTCCCAAATTGAAAAAATTGCCAAATTTTATATTTTTGAAGAAGGTGAGCCAAAATTTATATTTTAATAATCATTATGACTATTTCAAAATTTGTCTCTTAGAATTATATAGAGGCATTTGTTTTTCTTTTTTAGTTACAACGCACGATACATGACTCGAACCATCAACCTTAAACTTTAAAGGAAAATGTCTCACCACTAAGCTCGCTTCTAAATCAAAATACTTCAAAACATTACAAAATTATCTATTGACATTTGCTAATACGTCCAAACATTACAAAATTAGATATAGCCAAAGTCATCATTGTATTCAATTAACTATATAAGTTGGATGCAATTTTCATAATGATGGTAGGAATTTAGAGAGATTACTTACCTGAAGATAAAAAATTTATTAATTGTATAAAGGTATAAAAACAATAAAAGAAATATACAAATGCACGGTATACATCCATCTCACATCACATCACATCACATCTTACAATTTGTTATCATAGCCTAGTAGCCGTTACCTACCCTACTTTATAACGCATTATGTGGAAAATTCCACGCCACGTGACAAGCGTTGCGTTGAGAGGAGGTGGACGGCTGAGATCGTTTAAAGCTTTTTCTATTTTTATTATAGTTTTTATTTAATTTTAATATGGAGGTCCAACTTTTTAAATGTCAAAACATAAAAGAGTAATCTTCTATAACCTATTTATAATTCACACTCTTTTACATACCAAAAATTTTTAAAAGACTAATATATCCTCAAACTTACAAAATAATAAAATAAAAGTTAAATAAAAAAACAACAAAAAAACAAAATAAACCCTACCCCCACCCACCCGCCGTCCCCATCCCTCTCTCTCCCCCAAATCGGTCCCCCCACCCAACAATCTCCCTCTCTCTCTCCCAAATCGGTCCCCCCACCGCCGACCTCTCTCTCTCTCCATCTTCATCGTGACATCTCCTCATCCTCCTCGTCGTGACATCGTGACATCTTCGTCGTGAACGGAAGAACATGAGCAACCGCCGCCAAAACCGCCGCCGCAATGAGTCGCCGTCGACGTCCTCCGGCGAAGAGGAGGAAAATTCGAGTTTTCGAGTCCCAATTCCACCGGTTAGTGCCCTTTCTTTTTTCGAAATTCATGCTTAAGTCTTCGATTGAGAATGCATGTATTTTAGTTTTACATGTTAGAAATTGTTATATGTTAGAGTTAGTTTTCGACAATGTTTTTGGTGTAATAGAGTTGGAGATTTTTGAATTTGTTCGTGTTGGGTAGTTCGACATTTGCTGTGTTGGTTTTGGTGTTCTTACGGGGTCGATGGAGGTGGGGAAGACGACGGCGAAAGAGCTCTGGCGTGCTCGCGATGGGCTTCCCATCGGGAGGTCACGTTGAGGTTTCCATCGCCCGATCACGATGACACTCTATCGTGAGCTCACGATGGAAACCTTAGCGTGACCTCACGATGGGAAGGCCATCGTGAGGTCACCCGAGAGCTCTTTCCCTTATCCTTCATCTTCTTGTGTTTATGTTGGTTTGTTGAATTATAACACGTTACCATGCACTTATACTTGGTTTTATTGATTTTGTAGGAACATTATGAATTTATTAGACCCGCCATGTTGTACTCGTCTCCTAAAGTAAATCTTTACATGAGGGTAGACGTGTTTGATGAGATTAGACGAGTTCTATTTGAAATATCCAGTGATCATCAAGCCGAGAATTTTCTAAGAACCGGTGTTGTTGGGCGGTTGATTGATGCTAGAAGAAATCAGAGTGCAAGTAATGCGCTAAATCTAACAATAGTCCGACAGTTGCAAGGGGTTGGTGCTAATCGGGTACCAGAGAATGAGCTTTGGTTTTATCTTGGTCATACGACCCTTCGTATGACGGCAGTGGAATATGCTCTCATCACCGGCCTTCACTTTGGAAACTCTACATTTAATCCTTATGCAGTTCATGTACCTCCTAGAACTGGCATTCACTACAGATTTTTCAACGGCCGAGAGATAAAGACAAATGAGTTGCGCGACGCCTTCAACAGAAAACAACTTGGGAGAGACATCGATGACTATTTGAAGGCGGCCAACTTGCTTATTTACTATTATTTCCTCCTATGTCGGGATAAACCCACCATAGAGGATTGGGCATGGACTTTAGTTGAAGACTTCGAGGCTTGGGATGCCTTCCCATGGGGCTCGTACACCTGGGGAGCACTATGTCACTATGTGTACAACGCCCAGACAGTCCCCAAGGACTACCACCTCTATGGTCCGGTTTGGGCTCTAAAGATTTGGACTTATGAGATGATTCCGGTGTTGGGAGGTCGATGTGGAATCAAAGATCACATCGAGAGAGTGCCCCGGTGCTTGATGTGGGCCACAAGAGTGATGAAAGTTGATTTCAGTCAATTCTTCGATAATATACGGGTACATTTATAATCTTATAATGTTTTTCATTCATTCAATGATGCACTCTATATTAGTTTCTAAAATTCTAATATTACCTTTTCATTACCTTTGCAGCTTCAGGTATTGGAAAATTTTGAAGCTACGGAAGCAGAGCGTTATGAGTATTACATGCTGAGCTTCGAAAATGGAGACCCTTTTGATGTTCGATATATACCTCCCAAACAAATTGCTTCCAGAAATAACCCGACTACAAAGAATGCCAAACAGAAGACTATGGGAAAGTTGAAGCAGTTAGCAGCACGGGTGGTCCGTGGTGACCCGGCACGAGAGATGTCGAAGCGTCGTCGGGAGGGTACCCCACCACCTCGCAGTTCACCACCACCTCCTAGTTCACCACCTCCTAGTTCACCACCTCCTAGTTCACCACCTCGCAGTTCACCACCTCCTACTTCACAGTGGGGGCCCTCGGGAGAGCCAGACAGGGTTTGTTGTTTGCATGGACGACCATGCCCCCTCCATGATGAGGGCACGAGCAGTAGGGGGGACGAGATTGAGCGCCGGTTGAGGAGTGTTCTGGACGACGAATCTGACAACGGCTTCCTTGCTAAACTTACTCGGAAAATGAGTCAGTTTTTTGTTATGAGGCGCCCAGACAGTCCTCCACAACAGTCCAATAGGAGTCGTAGGACGGCATTGGACGCGGCCCGTCACTCTACCTCGGCATTTGACGCTCAGATGCGGATTGGTAGGATCGACCAGGACTGGGATCCGGCCCGTCACTCTAGTGCTGCAGGTTTTGGTCACATGCAGACCTCTCCAGTTCGGCCCCAACAACCTCCAGTTCAGCCCCAGCACTCTCCAATGCGGTCACACCATTCTGCAGTTGGGTCCCACCACGACGAGAGGCAGACTTCCCGCCGCTCTGAGCCGGTGCCTTTCCAGTACTCTCACCGGCAGACTTCCCAACACTCTGAGCCGGTGCCTTCCCGTTACTCTCGCCGGCAGACTTTCGACCACTCTGCGCCGGTCCCTCTTCACGACTTTACGGCTCTTTCTCGGCAACCTCAAATCGGTGTTACAGTCCGTGATGAGCCGTTTCAGCAGTTTGGGCCGTTCCAAGCCGATCAGGAGGCGCAGTCCTCACAGCAGATTGGTCAGGACTTGTTTGCCCAGCTCTTTCGCCCGATGCCGATGTCGACCCCTTACGAGACAGTGCAGCAGCCTATTCTAGAGACACCGCAGCAGCCTATTCACCAGACGACGCAGCTGCTCCCTTACCATACACCTTTGCAGTTGACCTATGGTCCGAGTGAGCATCAAGGTTCCAGCTCACACACTCCCCAGCAGTGCATTGTAGATGATCCGGTTAATGAGGATGATGCTCAATATGAGGAGCCGGATCAGGAGGGTGGTGGTGAGGTGGTAGGTGATGTTGCATTGGGTCCTCGGGAACGTAGACCGTCTGCTGCTCTCCGCACCCCTTTTCAGGGTGCAAGACAAAGTAGAATGGAGAGGTTGAGGATGATGTATAGTGACTTTAGGCGGCAGGGATATGAGTGTTATGTGCCTGTGCTTGAGACGGGTTATCGTCTAACAAACCAATTCTTTGATCGGGTGGAGGATCCGAAGGAGGACTTCCATCAAGATGTAATGGACCTCTACGTGCTTTCGGTTCACACGAGGATCCGAGTGCATAACCGGACTGCTCCAAATATTGGGCCAACTAACACGATCATTATCGGCACTCAGTTACTTGTAAGTTTTTAATATATATTCTTTATATTCTACTATAAATATTTAAAAATGATATTAATCTTGTATGTTGTCAATTTGATAGCAAGTTTTGCGTGCCGAGCTGCAACTCCTACATCCGAAGGATACAGAATTCAAGCATATTAAGGGGAAGCCCACATATAAGGGTTGGGAGATGCATCCGGGATTACATGACATTGTGCACGGGTTAGACTATCCAAATGCCGTTCCATGGTCGAATTGCAAACATGTAAGTGTTTATGGTGATATATATTTCAAGTTTCTAACCATTCATTATTGATTTAAATTATTCTATTTTTGTATTGAAACAGATCTGCGCTGTGTGTAATGTCTTTAAGAATCATTGGGTCACGATTCGGATAAGTATTGCTGATTGGACGGTTGAGTTGTACGACTCAATGTCACACGAATATGATCAGGGAAGGGTCGCGCCTATTGATTATGAGCTCAAGCCCATTACTCGTCTCGTTCCTCGTCTACTAGCTCTCTCAGGCTATTGGACTAACAATGCAACAA
This sequence comes from Schizonepeta tenuifolia, assembly GCA_029490685.1. Lineage (NCBI taxonomy): Eukaryota > Viridiplantae > Streptophyta > Magnoliopsida > Lamiales > Lamiaceae > Schizonepeta > Schizonepeta tenuifolia. Next base: position 82,882,697 of record CM055955.1, on the reverse strand, counting down.
TGACGAAACGAGATAGTGAAATGAAGCTTTTGAAGATGCCGATCAAAGACCAGTTTGCCCAGACAGACAGTCACAGTTGCGGCCCCTTTGCATGCATGTATTTGGATCGTTTGATTAGTAGTAAGCCGAGACACTGGGGGAACATCACCGAACGCTACATTCAAAGATATCGGTGGCTCATAGCGACTAGGATTTATTGGCTTGCTGTACTTGACAATCTCTAGTTTTATTAGTTTATTGAGTTTATGATGTTTGAAACATGTATTTGGATCTTATTTTTATGGTAGTTCCTAGTTTATTGACTACATGAATGAAACAATAGTTTTGAGCAGGTAAACCCCTAAACTCTCGGGTCTGGTCACGATGATAATGCCATCGTGACCTCACGATGACAACACCATCGTGAGCTCACGATGGTGTTGTCATCGTGAGGTCACGATGCCAGGGCAGTCGTGAGGTCACGATTAATACAACCGTGAGCTCACGATGAGGACGCTAAACCCCGTCGTGATGTTAGTATTTTTGACTAATTATTGTGTTTTAACCTGTTATATTATTTTGGTACGTGTTAAATATGTTCTACTTAACATTGAAATACATCAACAAATGAAAAATTTCACATTTAAACACACACTTATAGTGTTGGTGAGGTGTGTGACACAATAATGAATACATTACTATATGTTACATATACAATGACTCTTGCATTTGATAAACAATACACCTCTAACAATAACCCATTTAGAGTTTCTTTGATATAAAACCGCAAAATATGATGTGCAAATGTTTGTTAAGACATAATATAAACATTACAACACTAATTAATCATTATTTTAGACGTAATTGTTCCTGTTTATTAGTTCACGACAAGATAAAAATATCATCGTGAACCTGGTCGTGAGAATGTCATCGTGATCACGATGTACTCATCAACGTGACCACACGATGGCATTAACATTGTGACCTCACGATGGAATCGTCATCGTGAGCTCACGATGATAATGCCATCGTGAGGTCACGATGATAATGCCATCGTGTGGTCACTTTGACGTGGTCATCGTGACCTGTCCAGAAACTCGAAAACAATTAACATTCAAATTCAAGTTACCATCGCAACGAAACATCAAATTCAACACAAATTTTAGTACAAATTCATACAGAACCAAATCACCAAATAAAGTCACCAAATAGGTCTAGTAGTTCAAACATAACTTTAAAACAAATCTAAACTATAACCAACACGCTAGTCGACATCTAGAGCCGTGGAGGGTGACGCACCATCGTCCGCTACTTTATTTCGGGCCTCAAGTTCTGGCGGCAACCAAGCAGTGTCCCTTAGGATCAACACTCGGCATCTAATAATTTCCCGTGTCGACTCCATCACCTCAAAGATCACGGCATCATCTACTTTGAGGTCGAAAGTGCGTGTGAATTGTTTCCACCCTGCATACTCAAACTTCGGTTTCTTCAAAGATCCAAGGTACATCAACTGACATTCGGTTCCATTATGATTGGCAACCAGTGGCACATCCGCAGGAGGAAGTTTACCGACAATATGTGCTGGTATATGCTATATTGCACACAAAGCATTGATTAAAAGTCATACCAAACAAATTAATTGTTTGTTTAGTGGTACAAATTCTTACCAAATGCCAAGGGGCCGAAACATGTGACTTGGCTAGGATAACATCAAAAAAGGGCTTGTCTCCTGATAGGCAGTTCAAGTTTGAATCGGATGGGTTGGTCGACATCTACAACCATCCAAATGCGACAAAACATAAAGTGAAGACAAACATCAACATCAACATCAACCAATTAAATTCAATAATTTGCCACATTTTACATAAATCGAACATCATTATCAACATCAACATCTCCAACCAACTTCAACAATTGACACATAAAACAACATCTTCGAAATTCAACATAGCAAACCGAATTAAAAAACAACATATATCGGACATAAAACAAAAGATAATTTCATAACTTCGAAGAAACGTACCTCTAATTGGAAACGAGCGGTGGGGGCGGCGGCGGCGGCGGTGGACAAGAGAAGCGGAGGTATTGAAAAGAGGGAAGAGGGAGATAGGAATGAGATAATAATGATATATGTTGGATATTGGTGAAAAAGAAGGTAATGTACGTATGGTTGAAATAAAAAGTTTGAGATTCTGTAGTACTTTATAAGGAAATCTGGATTCATCACGATGGGATCACCATCGTGAGGTCACGATAGGAGTGACCATCGTGAGGTCACGGCTGTTCCTTCATCGTGACTTCACGATGGCTCGTCGTGACCTCACGTTGCAGATACCATCGTGAGGTCACGATGGTTTTGTCATCGTGATCAAGACAGAGACACACCAAAAATCATCCATGTATGCAAATAATACCTGTCTCAAAAATTCTGAACATAATAACAGATATTAAAGGTTTAAAAAGGTCAATACAATGCCATAAACTCAACAAGTTCTGTTACTCCTATATTTCATCTTCAATTGGGTTAGGACATGCTCTAATATCATGACCCTCACGACGACAATTGCTACACCCCCAAAATCATGAAAATTTTGTTCATCCTCTGTTTGTTGGAGAGGGATATTCAAATCGACTCCACCAGGGGGAATAGATGTCGTGCATTTTTTTCTGTTGTGCCCAGATCCACCACACCTTGAGCAAACTTGAGGACGGCGTGCTCTCGTGCCTTCAACTGCTGACCGAGCACGACTCGTTCTTGGACGACCGGCCTGACGTACATCTTCTGGAGGATAAACCCTAATTGATTTGATCTCCGGCGGCACATTCCACTCATCGGGGTGTGGTATTTGATTGATATGCTCAGCATAAGTCTGTCTTAGGCCGTCTTGTTTGAAATATCTATGTACGAAATCGTACACGTTCAAACCAATGCCGGCCCGCCTGTTAAAATAGGAAAAATAGAATTACTTACATACAAAATGAATATAAAAATACTAGAAAATTATTACAAATAATATAGATTTTACCTTATAGCGGCAGCAGCATGCTTACATGGAATCCTATCCTCATCGAAGACACGACAATCACACGTCCAATTTTGAAGATCCACTTCATATTGTTGATTATCTTCGTCTACTTTATAAACATGGTCGGTGATTGCTCGAACAGGAAGATGGAGACTCGCTTGCACAGATAGAGAAAGCTTGTTGAATGTAGTGAAAGTCAACACATGATCTCTCGATTCAGCATCAGTACGCCGCTCGTCAAACCAATCCTCCAATGTGTGGCGAAATGTTTCAAGTAATGAGCACACTGGTAAACGCCTTCCCCACCACAAAACACTGTTCACGGATTCGACAGCATTGGATGTCAGTAATCCATAGCGCCGCACAGGACACTTTGGCCTAGCCCACCTCTCTGGTCCAATTTGAGAAAGTCTTTTGTGAGCACCATTAGGACTTACAGTGTACAACAATTCAAAAAAGTTTTCAAACACTTCGTGGCGATAACTAAATGCTGCTTCATAAAAGAGTGTGGCCACAGTTTTGCCGTATGGGGTCAAATTTTTCTGCAGATGGTGATAGCACAATCCGTGGAACGCATTTGGATAGACGGTTCGAACTGCATTCCTAATGCTCTTATGTTGGTCGCTCACTATCAACAAATCTTCGGGTGGATTGAAGCATTTGCGTAGGTTATAGAGAAAATAAGTCCACGACTCATCGTTCTCTATCGGACCAAGGCCAATTGCAAGCGGAAACACTTGCTCATTCCCATCCTTCGTGCAGGCAACAAATAAGGTTCCTTTGTTTCTACCCTTAAGATGAGTCCCGTCTACTATGAGCACAGGGCGAAGACACTGCTCAAATGCTCTAATACACTGTCCAAGGGCAAGGAACATGTTACAAAACATTCCTTCACTAGTCGTCTGCAAGTCGTATACAGTCCCAGGATTACGTTGTTTCAACAAATACAAATACGACGGAATCTTCAGATATGACGAGGGGAAGTCACCGTACATTCTCTCTATCGCTAGTTGCCTTGTTCGGACGGCAAAGTTGTATAACATTTGAACGCCGTATCGCATGCGCATCTCTGCCATCATCTCCTTAGGCCTCAGAACGACCTTCTCATCTATCAATTTCTTAGAAAAATAAAATGCGGCCACCTCGCTACTCACCGACCTTGCACGTGCATCACGGTTCAAATCTGATCGGCAACTGTGCTCCAATGTCAACTTAGTAATCCGAAAAAGAGTTGCACATTCCGTAGCACACAACCTAAACGTGCAATTCTTTCTACCACTCCTACATAGGTACACTGCACGGTTCGAAGCGGAGCGATCGGTCTTACACTCCACAAAGTGCTCCAAATGATACATTCCTACAGCTATCCTCAACTCTTGCACTGATCGAAATATCGATCCTACCTCGAGACTACCATTGATGACGATAGGCCGCTCAACCCACGCCAACGGTATTGCGCTTTCAATGTCAGGATGTGGAATGATCCAATTGCGCTGTGTACGCTCATGCTCAACCTCATTTTCTGATTGATGGTCCGATGAAAAGTGTCGCTGCCCCATGAGCCTATCCATTTGTGCCGGCTGTCCAATCCAAGCATAAAACTCTTCTTTCAATGATTCAAGCAAATCTTTACGACGATCTTCCTCTTCATCTTCGGATGTAGACACCGCTTCATCCTCCTCATAATCTTCATCATATTCATCATCATCACCATCGTCACTATCATCTTGGGCACCCGAGGTGCTACCTCTCACATTAACTTCGGGGGCGGAGTTCCCGCGGTTTTCAATCACATAAACTTCAGGATCTTCTTTAGGGTCCGCTAACCATCGAAGTAATTCTAAATCGCCCCGCAATAGCACTTTTGCTTTCATGCCGTTAATGGTTGTGAGGTACCATAACACATATTCGGTCTCCTTCCCACCATTCAAACCCTCTCTAATGAGTTCCACAAGGTTAGCACGATTAATCGTGCCGGGGTCGATGTAGACAACAAATAAATCCCCGTCCATATATGTCGATCGCTCCCAATGACCGCCGTGATATATAATAATACGGCGTAAAGACATCTGAAATTAAGAAAATATACAAAAATGAAGTGTAAACAATCAATGAAAATACTTGTTTAGCACACATCTGTGCTGGTCACGATGGTGATCACCATCGTGAGGTCACGATTCGTGAGCTCACGGTGGCAATTGTCAACGTGACCTCACGATCGTGATCTCACGATGGCAGTTGTCACTGTGACCTCACGAATCGTGACCTCACGATGGTGATCACCATCGTGAACACGGTGAACTTGTCCATCGTGACCATAGCAGAATTCGTGTGCTTAGCTTAGAACTAGGTATTTCAACTTCTTTTAACCCCACGATACCATGAAGTTTTTAATTTAAGACACCATTATATGAACAAAATAACATATTTCATGACATAAGATGAAACATATCTTGTATTATACTTTCAAAAACCCTAATTTCACCCTAACAATAACCCTAATTTCAGCAGCAACTTATATCAAATGAACAAACATTATACATATTATGCTTACCTTTGTATGAAGTAAGGAACGCCACGGAGCCCCCGTTGATGCTTTCGTTCTTCTTGGGCGAGATCTTGGATGCTTGGTTTTTTTTTGTTTTTTGGGTGTATGTTTGTTGATTGTGTTTTGAATGTGAGGTTATGAGTTTGAATGAGGATTATTCTTCCCCATTACTACCACCACCAACCTCAGTGACTTCATTTATTACCTAGTACACCCGAAAATATTCACCAAATCGAATGTGCAGATACATTAATGAGTTTCGCATGCATCAGTCGTGGTCACGATGGAAGTGCCATCGTGACCACACGATGGGACTGCACCGTGACCTCACGATGGGATTTCCATCGTGAACAACCCATCGTGACATTCCCATCGTGACCACGTGCGCAGTCAAAAGTATGACACGGTTGACTTTGAAAACTAAGGGTATTTTAGTACTTTTACAGGATTTTGGTATACAAAAGAGTGTGTTTTAAAGATAGGCTATAAAAGAAGTATTTTTTATATTTTGGTATTTTTTTGTTAGTTTCCTCTTTAATATGTAAATTCTGAATTTACCTTTTGTTTTAATGTATTTTATAATCATGATTGGGCGCGTTTCTCGAAGCGAATTTGAAAGTTGAAAATCTGAAAGATATGTTTAACTTATCTTTTATAATAAATACTTTAATATTTAATGATAAACTAAATTAAAATGTTAGATTTATTAATTATTTATTTAACTTTATTTTTATAATTTATTCGTAATATTAGTAATTTAGTTTAATTAAAATTTGCCTTGGAGATTGCTTTATGATTAATATTAGTTGACCAACTATTTAATTTAATTTAATTTTGTTCTAAATAATACGATTAATCACTCAAATTTTTAATTTAAACCATGTAGTTTTATGAATTTGAATTTCTGATAATAAATCTGTTCCGTAAATTTATTTTTCACTTAGAATAATTTGTTCTTATAATGTCGAATTAATTGAGGCAGGGTTATTTTGTATTTTGTATTTTAATAATTCGTTTTTATACCATGACCTTATTTATTGGATAGTGAATTAACATATTAAATTGGTTAATTTTACGATGGCCGATACATGAAACCGACAAAATTGAACATGACCCATAATCTAAGAGATTTAATAAGACTCAATTAAGTCAAATTTGTTCAAGGCTAAAGTTATATTAATTAATTAAATTTAAACTTACATCATATTGGTATGATAATGCATAGAAGTCTTATTTCATAGAAAAGTGTGCTAGTCCAATTTTATATGCATGTATCGCCTAAAATTTAATAATTCAATGTATGATTACCTTTAATTATACTAAAAAGATCTAAGAAATGATTTGCCTTTGTGAACGGAATTGTAATTGTTAGTGGTCAATTTCTTTTATTGTAATTCTTTTAGATGCTAATGGCCGTCGTAAATGAAAGACTCTATTACGTTGGCAAGTGAATATTATTAATAGGTCGACAAATTGTATCTGGATCTCACATAAATAAAGAATTATTTTTTCATATTTTAAATAAAAATTGATTGCATTTTCAATACTTAAAAGAGAATCACGCCAATTGAATAAATGATTACTAATAATTGAAACTGTCCATATAGTGAACAATCCTTCAACCTATGAGACCAAAATTTGCAATATGTCATGATGATATTGGGCATATTTAACAATAGCCATGTTAATAGAGCGTTAACAACTTGGTCCACGATGGCGGTATCCAAAAAAAAAAGATTAAAATGGCTACTAATGTTTATTCAACTTACAAGCATCATAATTGATTATAATTGATTATCTTTTCTTTTCTAAAAAAAGGTAACAATATGGACAACCATAGAAGATTATCAAGATGTTCAAGTATAATATTCAAACATAGAAGTCTTGCTTCACTGAAAAATGTGCTAGTCCAATCTTGATATGCACGTATCGGCTAAAAGTTAATAATTCAATGTATGATTACCTTTAATTATACTAAAAAGATCTAAGAAATGATTTGCCATTGTGAACAGAATTGCAATTGGTAGTGGCCAATTTCTTTTATTGTAATTCTTTTAGATGCTAATGGCCATCGTAAATGAAAGACTCTATTACGTTGGCAAGTGAATATTATTAATAGGTCGACAAATTGTATCTGGATCTCACATAAATAAAAATTATTTTTTCATATTTTAAATAAAAGTTGACTGCATTTTCAATACTTAAAAGAGAATAACGCCAATTGAATAAATGATTACTAATAATTGAAAATGTCTATATAGTGAACAATCCTTCAACCTATGAGACCAAAATTTGCAATATGCCATGATGATATTGGGCATATTTAACAATAGCCATGTTAATAGAGCGTTAACAACTTGGTCCACGATGGCGGTATAAAAAAAAAAAGATTAAAATGGCTACTAATGTTTATTCAACTTACAAGCATCATAATTGATTATAATTGATTATCTTTTCTTTTCTAAAAAAGGTAACAATATGGACAACCATAGAAGATTCTCAAGATGTTCAAGTATAATATTCAAACATAGAAGTCTTGCTTCACTGGAAAATGTGCTAGTCCAATCTTGATACGCACGTATCGGATAAAAGTTAATAATTCAATGTATGATTACCTTTAATTATACTAAAAAGATCTAAGAAATGATTTGCCTTTATGAACGGAATTGTAATTGGTAGTGACCAATTTCTTTTATTGTAATTCTTTTAGATGCTAATGGCTGTCGTAAATGAAAGACTCTATTACGTTGGCAAGTGAATATTATTAATAGGTCGACAAATTGTATCTGGATCTCACATAAATAAAAAATTATTTTTTCATATTTTAAATAAAAATTGACTGCATTTTCGATACTTAAAAGAGAATCACACCAATTGAATAAATGATTACTAATAATTGAAAATGTCCATATAGTGAACAATCCTTCAACCTATGAGACCAAAATTTGCAATATGCCATGATGATATTGGGCATATTTGACAATAGCCATGTTAATAGAGCGTTAACAACTTGGTCCACGATGACGGTATAAAAAAAAAGATTAAATGGCTACTAATGTTTATTCAACTTACAAGCATCATAATTGATTATAATTGATTATCTTTTCTTTTCTAAAAAAAGGTAACAATATGGACAACCATAGAAGATTATCAAGATGTTCAAGTATAATATTCAAACATAGAAGTCTTGCTTCACTGGAAAATGTGCTAGTCCAATCTTGATATGCATGTATCGGCTAAAAGTTAATAATTCAATGTATGATTACCTTTAATTATACTAAAAAGATCTAAGAAATGATTTGCCATTGTGAACGGAATTGCAATTGGTAGTGGCCAATTTCTTTTATTGTAATTCTTTTAGATGCTAATGGCCGTCGTAAATGAAAGACTCTATTACGTTGGCAAGTGAATATTATTAATAGGTCGACAAATTGTATCTGGATCTCACATAAATAAAAATTATTTTTCATATTTTAAATAAAAATTGACTGCATTTTCAATACTTAAAAGAGAATAACGCCAATTGAATAAATGATTACTAATAATTGAAAATGTCCATATAGTGACGACCAAAATTTGCAATATGCCATGATGATATTGGGCATATTTAACAATAGCCATGTTAATAGAGCGTTAACAACTTGGTCCACGATGGTGGTATCCAAAAAAAAAAAAAAAAAGATAAAAATGGCCACTAATGTTTATTCAACTTACAAGCATCATAATTGATTATAATTGATTATCTTTTCTTTTCTAAAAAAATGTAACAATTTAGACAACTATAGAAGATTATCAAGATGTTCAAGTACAATATTCACACATAGAAGTCTTCCTTCACTGAAAAATGTGCTTGTCTAATCTTGATATGCACGTAACGGCTAAAAGTTAATAATTCAACGTATTATTACCTTTAATTATACCTAAGGGATCTAAGAAATGATTTGTCATTGTGAACGAAATTGCAATTGGTAGTGGCCAATTTCTTTTATTCAAATTTTATTTAGATGATAATGTCCGTCATAAATAAAAGACCTATTACGTTGGCAAGTGGATATTAAGTATGTTTCGACTGAATTTATCCTAAAGTTGCCCACAATTAAATGAGATCAAAGTAGTATAAATTAATCAACCCAAGTCGTCTCTCAAGGAAAACTTGATAGGGAAATTATTTGTATTGCAAAAAGAAAAGAAAAAGAAAGCAGTAAAAAGAAGGGTTTTAATTTGTTTATAACTAGGCGAAAAGATAAATTAAGCATAAATTAAACATAGGCAAGAATGTAAATCTAATCTAATGAAAGTAATAAGAACATTTAAATTAAGCATGAAATCAAAGAAATTAATTGCATCAAGAAATTGAAATAATAAGAATAAATTAAACTCATAAACTTAACTTGAATTGAAAGAAATCTGAAATCGCAATTGAATCCGTGGTGGTTGATGTTCTTGAATCCAAAATGAAATCACTAATCTATGTAAACAATCAGCTAAGAACAATCTAAGAGTGTTTTTGGTGCTAAAAAACTGGAAAATCGCGAAAAGATGGAAGAAGAAGTGGAAAGAAATAAATCTGTCTTATTTATAGTAGGTTTCACGCCTTCACGCCGCCATGTGCCAAGCGATCGCTTGGGCCTATTCTCTGTTTGCCCGAAGCACTCCGTCAAGCGATCGCTTGGCCCTGCCTCGTGCGCCCTTTTTGTTTCGATCATATCTCTCTCGTCCGAACTCCGATTTGCGCACGGTTTTCGCCTACGAACTCGTATCGAGACCTACTTAAATCCTATCAAGTTCAAATCCTCAAATATTTGTCACATCATTTCTCATTTTCGTCTGTCTCTCGTCTATTCTCGCGCAATTCTTACAAAACCAACATGTTAGCGAGATTAACTAGAACCAATGAATTTTACAATAAAATCCGACAAAATAGTGATGAGAAATATCACTTGACACATAAATATACATCAAAATGAAGCACAAAATAAGGTGAAACAAAGTA